>CM056579.1:7245172-7465172 GCA_029721435.1 Gymnothorax reevesii | reverse complement strand
GGACCCCTGAGCTGCGACAGGCCCTGCTCTAACTGCTCAGGGCCCTTGAGCTGCGACAGGCCCTGCTCTAACTGATCAGTTCCCCTGAGCTGCGACAGGCCCTACTCTAACTGCTCAGGGCCCTTGAGCTGCGACAGGCCCTGCTCTAACTGCTCAGGGCCCTTGAGCTGCGACAGGCCCTGCTCTAACTGCTCAGCACCCCTGAGCTGCGACAGGCCCTGCTCTAACTGCTCAGGGCCCTTGAGCTGCGACAGGCCCTGCTCTAACTGCTCAGGGCCCTTGAGCTGCGACAGGCCCTGCTCTAACTGATCAGGGCCCCTGAGCTGCGACAGGCCCTGCTCTAATTGCTCAGGGCCCCTGAGCTGCGACAGGCCCTGCTCTAACTGCTCAGGGCCCCTGAGCTGCGACAGGCCCTGCTCTAACTGCTCAGCCCCCCTGAGCTGCGACAGGCCCTGCTCTCACTGCTCAGCCCCCCTGAGCTGCGACAGGCCCTGCTCTAACTGCTCAGGGCCCCTGAGCTGCGACAGGCCCTGCTCTAACTGCTCAGGGCCCCTGAGCTGCGACAGGCCCTACTCTAACTGCTCAGTTCCCCTGAGCTGCAACAGGCCCTGCTCTAACTGCTCAGGGCCCCTGAGCTGCGACAGGCCCTACTCTAACTGCTCAGGACCCCTGAGCTGCGACAGGCCCTGCTCTAACTGCTCAGGGCCCCTGAGCTGCGACAGGCCCTACTCTAACTGCTCAGTTCCCCTGAGCTGCAACAGGCCCTGCTCTAACTGCTCAGGGCCCCTGAGCTGCGACAGGCCCTGCTCTAACTGCTCAGGGCCCTTGAGCTGCGACAGGCCCTGCTCTAACTGATCAGTTCCCCTGAGCTGCGACAGGCCCTGCTCTAACTGCTCAGTACCCCTGAGCTGCGACAGGCCCTGCTCTCACTGCTCAGGGCCCTTGAGCTGCGACAGGCCCTGCTCTAACTGCTCAGGGCCCCTGAGCTGCAACAGGCCCTGCTCTAACTACTCAGGGCCCCTGAGCTGCGACAGGCCCTGCTCTAACTGCTCAGCCCCCCTGAGCTGCGACAGGCCCTGCTCTAACTGCTCAGGGCCCTTGAGCTGCGACAGGCCCTGCTCTAACTGCTCAGCACCCCTGAGCTGCGACAGGCCCTACTCTAACTGCTCAGGGCCCCTGAGCTGCGACAGGCCCTGCTCTAACTGCTCAGCGCCACTGAGCTGCGACAGGCCCTGCTCTAACTGCTCAGCAGCCCTGAGCTGCGACAGGCCCTACTCTAACTGCTCAGGGCCCCTGAGCTGCGACAGGCCCTGCTCTAACTGCTCAGGGCCCCTGAGCTGCGACAGGCCCTACTCTAACTGCTCAGGTCCCCTGAGCTGCAACAGGCCCTGCTCTAACTGCTCAGGGCCCCTGAGCTGCGACAGGCCCTACTCTAACTGCTCAGGACCCCTGAGCTGCGACAGGCCCTGCTCTAACTGCTCAGGGCCCCTGAGCTGCGACAGGCCCTACTCTAACTGCTCAGTTCCCCTGAGCTGCAACAGGCCCTGCTCTAACTGCTCAGGGCCCCTGAGCTGCGACAGGCCCTACTCTAACTGCTCAGGACCCCTGAGCTGCGACAGGCCCTGCTCTAACTGCTCAGCGCCCCTGAGCTGCGACAGGCCCTACTCTAACTGCTCAGGGCCCTTGAGCTGCGACAGGCCCTGCTCTAACTGCTCAGGGCCCTTGAGCTGCGACAGGCCCTGCTCTAACTGATCAGGGCCCCTGAGCTGCGACAGGCCCTGCTCTAACTGCTCAGTACCCCTGAGCTGCAACAGGCCCTGCTCTCACTGCTCAGGGCCCTTGAGCTGCGACAGGCCCTGCTCTAACTGATCAGGGCCCCTGAGCTGCGACAGGCCCTGCTCTAACTGCTCAGCACCCCTGAGCTGTGACAGGCCCTGCTCTAACTGCTCAGCGCCCCTGAGCTGCGACAGGCCCTACTCTAACTGCTCAGGGCCCTTGAGCTGCGACAGGCCCTGCTCTAACTGCTCAGCGCCCCTGAGCTGCGACAGGCCCTACTCTAACTGCTCAGGGCCCTTGAGCTGCGACAGGCCCTGCTCTAACTGCTCAGGGCCCTTGAGCTGCGACAGGCCCTGCTCTAACTGATCAGGGCCCCTGAGCTGCGACAGGCCCTGCTCTAACTGCTCAGCGCCCCTGAGCTGCGACAGGCCCTGCCCTAACTGCTCAGGGCCCTTGAGCTGCGACAGGCCCTGCTCTAACTGCTCAGTGCCCCTGAGCTGCGACAGGCCCTGCTCTAACTGCTCAGTACCCCTGAGCTGCAACAGGCCCTGCTCTCACTGCTCAGGGCCCCTGAGCTGCAACAGGCCCTGCTCTAACTGCTCAGGGCCCCTGAGCTGCGACAGGCCCTGCTCTAACTGCTCAGAGCCCCTGAGCTGCGACAGGCCCTGCTCTAACTGCTCAGTACCCCTGAGCTGCAACAGGCCCTGCTCTCACTGCTCAGGGCCCCTGAGCTGCAACAGGCCCTGCTCTAACTGCTCAGGGCCCCTGAGCTGCGACAGGCCCTGCTCTAACTGCTCAGAGCCCCTGAGCTGCGACAGGCCCTGCCCTAACTGCTCAGGGCCCTTGAGCTGCGACAGGCCCTGTTCTAACTGCTCAGTACCCCTGAGCTGCAACAGGCCCTGCTCTCACTGCTCAGGGCCCTTGAGCTGCGACAGGCCCTACTCTAACTGCTCAGTTCCCCTGAGCTGCGACAGGCCCTACTCTAACTGCTCAGTACCCCTGAGCTGCAACAGGCCCTGCTCTCACTGCTCAGGGCCCCTGAGCTGCAACAGGCCCTACTCTAACTGCTCAGTTCCCCTGAGCTGCAACAGGCCCTGCTCTAACTGCTCAGGGCCCCTGAGCTGCGACAGGCCCTGCTCTCACTGCTCAGTACCCCTGAGCTGCAACAGGCCCTACTTTAACTGCTCAGTTCCCCTGAGCTGCGACAGGCCCTGAGTCAGTGTTACCGACACTCTTTAATCCTTTTGCGCAGAAGCCAAATTAGGCTATTTATGGGTTACCCAATTTAATACTGTATATTTCAAGATTAATGCTTCCTCAAGAGAAAAAATGTGGCTTTACTCAGAAAAGACACTTGCAGCATTTAGAATTACATCGTATTTCAGTTTATTTTCATGATTTTGGTCGAGAAAATGGACTGCAAACATTAAAAATCTTCATCAGATTTCACCATTAAAATTGCAAAAAATTAATACTGAGAATGGAAAAACTGCCGGGGCTTAAATCTATGCATTTCTCAGATCATAAACTGCTTTATCACAAGAATTCATCTCCAACATTACATTCTAGATTACTTACATGCTATAAGCCAAATTACACAGCTATCAAAGTATCTCCTCGACGTCTGAGATGTTGCACTGTCAAAGCATCAATTAATCATGTATTTAACACAAATAAAGTTTTCAGGCATGAAATTTCATATGAACTAATGATTTTCTGGTTGAGTTTAGCATGAATTTATCAATATACAGTGGGGGAAATAAGTATTTGACCCCACGCTGATTTTGCAGGTTTGCCCACTTACAAAGGATGCAACAATCTATTATTTTAATCGTATATACATTCTAACAGTGAGAGAAAGAATCACAAAGAAAATACCAGAATTTCACATCATATGAATTTATAAAAATTGATAACCATCTGATGAGGAAAAATAAGTATTTGACCCCCTACCAAACAGCAAGTATTCTGGGTCCCACAAGCCAGTTAGTCTTTCTTTAAGACGCACCCCCAATCCCAACTAATTATTTACATCAAGTACACCTGCCTCACCTCATTACCTGTATAAAAGACACCTGTCCACTCCCAAACAACCAGATTCCAACATCTCCACCATGGGCAAGACCAAAGAGCTGTCTAAGGACATCAGAGAAAAGATTGTTGACCTACACAAGGCTGGGATGGGCTACAAGAGAATCGGAAAGCAACTTTGAGAGCAAAGATCAACTGTCGGTGCAGTTATCAGGAAATGGAAGAAGTACCACACTGCTGCCAACCTCCCTCAGTCTGGGCCTCCATGCAAGGTCTCGCCTCATGAGATGTCCCTGATCATGCGAACGGTGAGGAATCACAAGGGGGGAACTGGTTAATGAACTGAAGGCAGCTGGGACCACAGTTACAAAAGAAACAGTTGGTAACACACTACGCGGTCATGGATTGAAATCCTGCAGCGCACGCAAGGTCCCCCTGCTCAAGAAGGCACAAGTACAGGCCCGCCTGAAGTTCGCCATTGACCACCTGGATGACTCAGAAAAGCCCTGGAAGAAGGTGATGTGGTCAGATGAGACCAAAACTTTTTGGGCTCAACTCGACTCGCTGTGTTTAGAGAACAAAGAACACAGAGTACAACCCAAAGAACACCATCCCCACCGTCAAGCACAGTGGTACTTTTCAGCCAAGGGGACGGGACAACTCCATTGCATTGGGGGAGGATGGACTGGGCCATATACTGTGGAATTCTGGACCAACAGCTCCTTCCCTCAGTGAGAGAGCTGAACATGGGTCAAGGATGGGTGTTTCAGCACGACAACTACCCTAAGCACACCGCCGAAGCAACAAAAGAGTGGCTGAAGAAGAAGTACATCAAGGGTCTGGAGTGGCTTAGCCAGTCTCCAGACCTGAATCCAATTGAAAATCTTTGGAGGGAGCTTAAAATTCGGGTTGCAAGGCCACAGCCTCGGGACCTGAATGATTTGGAGGCTGTCTGCAGGGAGGAGTGGGCCAACATCCCTGCCAAAATGTGCACAAACCTTGTCAACAACTATAAAAATTGTTTGACATCTGTGCTGGCCAATAATGGCTTTTCTACAAAATATGAACATGCTATTTGTCCAGGGGGTCAAATACTTATTTTTGATCAAAAATATGCAAATAAATTCCTAAAATGCATACAATGTCTTATTCTACTTTTTTGGTGATATTCTATCACTCACTGTTAAAATAAACCTATCATTAAAATTATAGAACGTTGCACTCTTTGTTCAAGGGCAAACCTGCAAAATCAGCAAGGGGTCAAGTACTTTCCCCCACTGTAAGTACAGCTGAACATCAGTGGTCACCAGTAACCTCTCCGAACACAAAAAATGCCTTTTCTCCATCATAAAGTTTAGAGTTTTCTCCATTTTTCTTTTAAGTCCCCCAAGCCAGCACACAGTCAATAAATAAACTGCTGATTAAATGGTCAGGTCATTCACTCAGCAATGAAACCGGCAGTTCTGACGTCCGAGCTCACAAACTCATTTCAACACTTATAAGGAACAAGTACAACTCACTACTTCAGTGATATGTGAATTCTGAAATAAACCTTATTTTAACAGAATAGACATTTCACTTTCAGGGAAGATAAACTATATATTTCCTCCCTGGCTTCAACAGAACCGTGCAATGAACGTACCAGGGGGTCCATCCAAATGCATGGGAAGTTCACGTTTTAAACGGGAAAAAAAACCTCGGCATTCGACTTTGTAGAATACGGTATTTATTCCAAAACGAAAAGCAAAAGTAAAAAGCAAAAGAAGCCTAAGCTTTTTCATGAATCCCTCCTCCAGGGACAGATGTATCCAGTAGAAGGAACCCTCCAGTCCTGTTCCATTCGAAATAATTCCCATTGACCATGTCCTTATCTCATTTAAATCCATCCATCCATTTTCCACCGCTTATCCAGGGCCGGGTCGCGGGGGCAGCAGTCTAAGCAGGGATGCCCAGACTTCCCTCTCCTCGGACACTTCCTCCAGTTCTTCTGGGGGTATCCCGAGGCGTTCCCAGGCCAGCCGAGAGACATAGTCCCTCCAGCGTGTCCTGGGTCTTCCCCGAGGCCTCCTCCCGGTGGAGCATGCCCGGAACACCTTCCCAGGAAGGCGTCCAGGGGGCATCCGGTATGGATGCCCGAGCCACCCCAGCTGGCCCCTCTCGACGTGGAGGAGCAGCAGCTCTACTCTGAGCTCCTCCCGGGTGACAGAGCTCCTCACCCTATCTCTAAGGGAGCGCCCCGCCACGACCGCATTACTGCTGCCGCTGCACCGATCCGTTTGTCAATCTCACGCTCCACCCTTCCCTCACTCGTGAACAAGACCCCAAGATACTTAATCTCCTCCACTTGAGGCAAGAACTCTCCTCCAACCCAGATGAGACATATCACCTTTTTCCGTTCGAGAACCATGGCCTCAGAGTTGGAGGTGCTGATTCTCATCCCAGTCGCTTCACACTCGGCTGCAAACCGCCCCAGTGCATGCTGAAGTTCCTGGTTCGAAGGAGCCAACAGGACGACATCATCCGCAAAAAGCAGAGATGAGATGAGATGAGATGATGGGGACCACAGGATCTCATTTAAATCCTGTAATGTAACTGAACACTTCACGGCCAGTTTTGCGAGCCTTCTTTGCTCTAAATCGCACCACGTAATGTGCGCAACGCAGACAGGATGCAACCAAGCATGCTGTTACGCGCAGGCTTGTATGCTCTATGTTTGTCCAATCAATGTGCTTCGCTTACTGTAGAATGTTTTAACACTCGAGAATTGGATAAGAAATGAGCCAATCACTACATTGTTACTGGGGAAATTTCACGTGGGCATGAAGTGTAATTGCGCAGTTACGAAGAAGAGCTTAATTGTATATTCAAGTGATTGGCTATCAACGTCAGTACTCGGGAGGATATAAGGAAGAGCTGAATTTGTCAATGAAGGAATCTACACGTAAATCCACGGTAGGGAACTACACATTTTTTGACAGAGATGACTGTAATTGACAGTAGAATGTGAGAGAATCAATACCATGTAGAATTTTTTGCTTCAGAAAACTGAGTTTTCTAAACCATTAATTGGAATACCGTTGGCTCACTGCTGCTAAAGTGGTTGCTACACAGGACAACGATTTTTTCTGTCGCAATAGATCATTTTTTTACACTGCTGGATCAATACTATGGGCAAGGATATTGACAAATTTGCACATCAGGCTTAGCAGAGGAGTTTAATTCATGTAACTCCTGAAAACAGGGATTGGAGGGAACTTCTCCATACTCTCAATCGTCTTTCAGTTCTGCTTGCTTGTGAATATTTAATAACTGATCCGGGGGTGTCATCTCGTGGTTGAGTACTGTAACTACATCCTTAAATTTGCAGTTCCATAGACGCAAAAGTCTACATCTGCAGAAAGGGGTTGATGTCTGTACTAATGAGTCAGTGTCATTAACACTCTTTAATGTCTGTACTAATGAGTAAGCAGTGTTGCTGGAACAATCTGCAACCACTGGCTAAACCCTAAACAAAAAGGGTCAACTCAGTCATCATGACTACAGTCTGTGAGACAAGCATCCTACTGAGTCCATGCATGCAGAATTTTGCAAGAAAAAAAAAAGTACTTAACGTCCAAAGAAAAATGTCCCACAAGGCATGCAGGGCAGAATTAGGCTGATACCCTTTGATGACGAACAATGACAAGAGCCACCTGGCAAAGGCATTTCCCCCAGGCCCCCCACATTCATGGATTAACTGTTCAATTTGCATGAGTAAATGTACTGCAGTATCAAAGGAGTTGATCTGAAGTAATAAGGAAACAAACTTGCCTGACTATGAAATGGTCATCCAGAGAATGTTGTGGTGAGACCGATACGTTATGTTCAGTGCCCTGTGTCCATCTGTCGAGGTATGTTGGTGTAGCTGTGTCCAACCTGTGTTCTACTGTCTGTCTGAGGACATTACCTGTAGTAGTTGTGGTTGTTTGTTGATCTTGCTGTTCATGTTACTGGCACTCAGGAAGTGGGCTGCCGCGAGTGCCAGGAGTTTCTGATCTTCACATCTTATATATCAGGAAGACGGTGTGTGTCTGTGTGTTCGCCAAGCACGGCCATATTTGTGCATGGATTTTTTTCTAATTTCACACAGTGATACCTGTGCTTCCAAACTAACACCTAAGCCAGGTTTCAATGACGAAAACGGTCATGCTCGCAAAAAAAATGGCAATTTCACTTCGGGTAGCGAGTAAACTTATATAACCTGATGATGATGCGTGTAGCAATATCCAGCTGCACTGCTAGGAGCCGCAGTGTCCTTACGAACGGGCGTTGAGGTAACCTGCGAGCAGGCTACTGTTTGCAATGGGGCCGAGGGAGTGATAAGAGAGCCTGCACGAAACCCGGGCTTTTGACAGGGCACCGCATTCGTCCACGAATGCAGCATTCTGATTAGTCGAACTTCACAGCTCCCAAATTCAAATTTGACAGTTGAACACTCGCAGGGCTGGCATTAAGCCTCATTCACACATCGCTGCTCGGCCATCTCTGAGCGAGAACCGTCAATGGAATGTGAACGTGCTCCGGCAGAATGTGGCGAGGACTGGCGACTCGAGGACTAGCGATGCGATGTGGGCGGGTACGGACATAAAATATTTTTTACTGTCAGCGATGCCAGTGAAGCGAGTTACCAGTGGGAATGTAGGAAAGAGATGATTCACTTGACGTGAACCGACAGATCCACACACAGTTTGAACACCGCAACGCACAAGAATTTTGGTTCCTACATCATGTCTGACGAGCAGCTAATAATAGCCATCTCAAACCAGCCGGAGCTCTATGATACCACCCTCAAAAATTATAGAAATACAAAACCTACAGGATGACGCATGGAACAGAGTGTCTGCAGTCATCTGCGTTTCAGGTGAGAGCATGTTTTAAATTACATTTTTCTCTTTAGCCGAATATGCTTTTGGAAGTTAATTGTCAGCTAACTGTGGACATCAAACCATGCCTTAGCTGACAATAGAAAACAGAAAAGGCGATCTATAAGTGGTACTATTTATGTGTTAATTTTATGCATTTAGAATTGTCAGCGATCTTAACCAAGGCAGATAATGATTTGTATGCACCCGCTGGTATTTTATACAGCCACAACTTGCTTCCCTCTGACACGTTTGCAGTGGGAATGAAACCATCGAGAAGCCATGGCAACCGACGCTGACGGCAGTGAATTTTTCTGCTGGCGAGTACAATTTTAGCGAGCAGCAAGGGGCGAGTAGCGATATGTGTGAATGAGGCATAACATCTGAAAATTTGGCAGCAATTATTCACAAAAATTAGTCCTGGCTGATTCTAGATGGTTTCCCTTGATTAACACGTTTTCCAATTCAAGAATAATCAAGTGGCAATTGAAGACACGGCTTCGCTCCCTCATGTGATCTAAAAGTGACAAACTAATAGGCTACACAGCGGGTAGCAGCTAGTTTTATTTATATAACAAGTAGATCAGAGGGATCTAATAGCTGCGACGTGGCCTAGCATCCGTCACGTGACGTAGTGTCCATGACTGGTGGTTTCTTGTACAAGTGTGACCTCGAAATTGGCAAATGACCTTGAAAATCAATAGGGAACCCTTCCTCTGTACCAAGAAGCTTGTTGTAAGATTTAATAGCCATCCATCAAGTTAAACTCAAGTTACGGTGCGAAAACTGTGAAATGGGGGCAAAATCGACACTTTTTTGACCGGTGTGACCTTGGAATTTGACGGATGACCTTGAAAAACAATAGGGAACACCTCCTTTATGCCTAAAAGCTATTTCCAAAATTTCATAGCGATCCATGAATTCTAACTGGAGTTACAGCACGAAAACCCGCAAACAAGGTCGTGACCTCTGTGAACTTGACCTTTGACCTCGACTTTGTGCATGGACATCACTTTGGTGAAAGTCAATAACTCCTGAAAATTTCATGATGATACGACCACAGGAACATGGTGAAAAAGGTGTCACAGACAGATGGACAGACGGACAAACAGACAGACATACAGACAGAAGCATTCATAGAGCTGCGTGGTCGCAGCTAAAAATAATGCCGGGGGCATAACAAACATTTCAAAAGACAATAAATGAAGCTGATATATTAAATTAAGTTTCACTGACACTGGTGTAGTCGGAGATGGCTTCAGAGATATTGCCCAAACAAAATTATCAGTGAACTAAGTCTACCTTCACACACATTTGCATGAAAAGAATTTTTACAGAAACTCCTAAATGTCAAAAGGCATATCTGGAAATCATGCTGAACATGTTTATCAAGTTTGGTCAAAATTATCAGTGAGCTTGGTCCAAATTCACCCATGTTTCCATGTAAAGTACAAAAATCAAAAATTATGGAAACTCCTTAGTATCAAAAGGCACATCTTGACATAATGCTTAACATATCTATTAAGTTTGGTGAAGGTCAGCTGCATAGTTTGAGATCTGGCCCGGAAAAGCCAGGTTCCAATTCAGGATTCCCACAAGTTTCCATGGAAACCACAAAAATAAAAAAAATTCCAGGAATTCCTAAGTATCAAAAAGGCACATCTAGACATCATGCTCAACATATCTGTGAAGCTGCGTGAAGATCGGATGTATAGATTCCAAGATATGGCCTGGACAAGCTAAGTTACATTTCATATAAGTTTCCATGGAAACCGCAACAAGAGCCATCTGGCAACGGCATATCCCCCCGGTCCCCGAAGGCACGTGCTGACATCATGCTGAACATGACTGTGAAGTTTCGTGAAGATCGTGTGTAGTTTCCAAGATATGGCCCGGACAAGATATGATTACAGACGGAATCCCGCCCGGACGGACAAACGGACAAGGCAATAAAAAGGCACATGTAGACATTATGCTCAACAAATCTGTACAGTTTTGTGAAGGTCGGATGTACAGTTTCTGAGATATGGCCCAGACAAGCTAAGTTGTAATTCACACAAGTTTCCATGGAAACCACAAAAAGAAAAAATTCCAGAATTTCCTTAGTATCAAAAGGCACACGCAGACATCATGCTGAACATATCTGTGAAGTTTTGTAAAGATTGGATGTATAGTTTCCGAGATATGGCCCGGACAAGATATGATTACAGACCGAGGCCCGGACGGACAGACGGACAGACAGACGGACTCACTGATGACAATATCCCCCCTACATTAATGTTGCCGGGATAAAAATAAGATTTTCAGAAATCTGAGAATATGAAAAGGCAACACTTCAGTATGTGGGTAACACACGTGCAAAGTTTCAGTTAGATATAATGAACGGTTTTTGAATTGTGCTCTGGAAACGAACTAGGCCTGATATGTCCAGATTTGTTTCCATGGAAATGGCAACGAAAGCCATCTGGCAACGGTATATCTGCCGGACCCGGAAGGCACATCTAGACATAAGTAGATATTTATTTACAGTATATTGCACTTTTAAAAGATAAAATCACAAAGTGCTTTACACTGCAAACCAGGAATAAAAGCAAAAGCAGATCATTAAACACAATGGAAAAACGGCAGCAGCAAAATTCAATAAATAAATAAATCGATAAAAGCGAAAAAAACCACAAGCTACTCAAATGGCAATTCTGAAAAGATAGGTCTCCCTTTGAAACTTTCTACACGGTCTGCAAATCTAATTCCAGTGGGGAGAGCATTCCAAAACTTGAAAAAGCTCTATCGGCCAAAAGTCTTTAGGCGGGTACGGGGAACGGCTAACAGGCTTTGATTGTTGGATTTGAGAGAGCGCGGAACAGAGTGAAAGTGAATGAGTTCAGAAAGATACGCAGGTGACTGACCATGTAGGGCTCTGTATGTTATAATGAGTATTTTGAATTGAGTCCTGTAGATCACAGGAAGCCAGTGTAGGGAATAGAGGAGAGGGGTGACATGGGTGCGTTTGCTTGAACCAGTCAGAAGCCTAGCAGCAGCATTTTGAATGGATTGTAAACGGCGGAGAACAGATTTGTTGAGTGAAGAGAACAGTGCATTACAGTAATCAATACGGGATGAAATGAAGGCATGAATGAACATTTATAACTCTGCCTGAGACACTACAGACCTCAGTTTACTTATATTCCGCAGGTGAAAGAAACAGAATTTAGTCAGAGACTTAATGAGTGTCAAAAGACAATGACTTATCAAACATCACCCCTAGGACTGGAGGATGGTTTCATTCTCTTAGTCATACACAGCAAACCGTGGAATCTGATTGGGTGGAAAGACTCAAGAGCAGCAGGCGGAGGTGGAGGAAGGCTGTAGTCATGAGGATAAGGGTTTTCTCTGATTAGCTTCTCCACATAAAATGCAAGTAGCTTATCACAGTCCTTTAGAGAGCGTGTTGTAACCACAGTTGCAGGAGGGGACACAATTTTGTTTATGGTATCAAATAAAAGCTTGGGATTTTTCTTTGAGGAAGAGGTTAATAAGAGGAAATAAGATGATCTTGATTCTGAAACGAAATTGCTAAAGTCACGCATGAGTTCCTTTTGATACAGATCGTGTCCTTTTAGCCCCGTGGATTTCCACAAACGTTCTATTTTGCTGCACTTCCTCCAGAGACAACGGACAGTGTCCGTCATCCAAGACAAAGAGCTGTGAATGAGCTTGGTTTTAGTTTTCAAAGCTGCTACTTTGTCTGAAAAAGCAGAACAGTGGTCATTGATGCCTGCATTAAACAGTGTACATCATCACTATTTGTGTTAATGTTACTAACAAACCAAGCGGTAAATTGCTAAACAGACGTTTCAATGATGACGCGCGAGTGTCACCGTTTCACTACTTCAGTGATGATGTGTGAGCGTGTCACCACTTCAGTGATGTGTGAGCGTGTCACCGTTTCAGTGATGATGTGCGAGCATGTCACCGTTTCAGTGATGATGTGTGAGTGTGTCACCGTTTCAGTGATGACGCGCGAGTGTGTCACCGTTTCAGTGATGATGCGCGTGCGTGTCACCATTTCAGTGATGATGCACGAGCGTGTCACCACTTCAGTGATGATGTGTGAGCGTGTCACCACTTCAGTGATGTGTGAGCGCGTCATCGTTTCAGTGATGATGTGTGAGCGTGTCACCGTTTCAGTGATGATGTGCGAGCATGTCACCGTTTCAGTGATGATGCGCGAGCGTGTCACCACTTCAGTGACGTATGAGCGTGTCACCGCTTCAGTGATGATGTGCGAGCATGTCACCGTTTCAGTGATGATGCGCGAACATGTCACCGTTTCAGTGATGATGCGCGAGCGTGTCACCACTTCAGTGATGATGCGCGAGCGTGTCACCACTTCAGTGACGTGTGAGCATGTCACCGTTTCAGTGATGATGTGCGAGCATGTCACGGTTTCAGTGATGATGCGCGAGCATGTCACCGTTTCAGTGATGATGCGCGAGCGTGTCACCACTTCAGTGATGATGTGTGAGCGTGTCACCACTTCAGTGATGTGTGAGCGTGTCACCGTTTCAGTGATGATGTGCGAGCGTGTCATCGTTTCAGTGATGATGTGCGAGCATGTCACCGTTTCAGTGATGATGTGTGAGTGTGTCACCGTTTCAGTGACGATGTGCGAGCGTGTCACCGTTTCAGTGATGATGTGCGAGCATGTCACCGTTTCAGTGATGATGTGCGAGCACGTCACCGTTTCAGTGATGATGTGTGAGTGTGTCACCGTTTCAGTGACGATGTGCGAGCGTGTCACCGTTTCAGTGATGATGTGTGAGCATGTCACCGTTTCAGTGATGATGTGTGAGTGTGTCACCGTTTCAGTGACGATGTGCGAGCGTGTCACCGTTTCAGTGATGATGTGCGAGCATGTCACCGTTTCAGTGATGATGTGTGAGTGTGTCACCGTTTCAGTGACGATGTGCGAGCGTGTCACCGTTTCAGTGATGATGTGTGAGCGTGTCACCGTTTCAGTGATGATGTGTGAGCGTGTCACCGTTTCAGTGATGATGTGTGAGCGTGTCACCGTTTCAGTGATAATGTGTGAGCGTGTCACCGTTTCAGTGATGATGAGTTAGCGTGTCACCTCTTCAGTGATGATGTGTGAGCGTGTCACCACTTCAGTGATGATGTGTGAGCGTGTCACCGTTTCAGTGATGATGTGCGAGCCTGTCACCGTTTCAGTGATGATGTGTGAGTGTGTCACCGTTTCAGTGATGATGCGCGTGCGTGTCACCGTTTCAGTGATGATGCGCGTGCGTGTCACCGTTTCAGTGATGATGTGCGAGCGTGTCACTGTTTAAATGATGATGTGTGAGCGTATCACCGTCTCAGTGATGATGTATGAGCATGTCACCGTTTCAGTGATGATGTGCGAGCATGTCACCGTTTCAGTGATGATGTGTTAGCGTGTCACCGTTTCAGTGATGATGTATTAGCATGTCACCGTTTCAGTGATGTGTTAGCGTGTCACCGTTTCAGTGATGATGTGCGAGCGTGTCACCGTTTCAGTGATGATGTGTTAGCATGTCACCGTTTCAAGGATGAATTACTAGCATGTCACCATTTCAGTGATGATGTGCGAGCGTGTCACCGTTTCAGTGATGATGTGCGAGCGTGTCACCGCTTCAGTGATGATGTATGAGCGTGTCACCGTTTCAGTGATGATGTGCGAGTGTGTCACCGTTTCAGTGATGATGTGTGAGCATGTCACCGTTTCAGTGATGATGAGTTAGCGTGTCACCGCTTCAGTGATGATGTATTAGCATGTCACCGTTTCAATGATGATGTGCGAGTGTGTCACCATTTCAGTGATGATGTGTTAGCATGTCACCTTTTCAGTGATGATGTATTAGCATGTCACCGTTTCAGTGATGATGAGTGAGCGTGTCACCGCTTCAGTGATGATGTATTAGCATGTCACCGTTTTAGTGATGATGTGTGAGCGTGTCACCCTTTCAGTGATGATGTGCGAGCGTGTCACTGTTTCAGTGATGATGTGTGAGCGTGTCACCGTTTCAGTGATGATGTGTGAGCGTGTCACCGTTTCAGAGATGATGTGTGAGCTTGTGACCGTTTCAGTGATGATGTGTGAGCGTGTCACCGTTTCAGTGATAATGTGTGAGCGTGTCACCGTTTCAGTGATGATGAGTTAGCGTGTCACCGCTTCAGTGATGATGTGTGAGCGTGTCACCACTTCAGTGATGATGTCTGAGCGTGTCACCGTTTCAGTGATGATGTGCGAGCCTGTCACCGTTTCAGTGATGATGTGTGAGTGTGTCACCGTTTCAGTGATGATGTGTGAGCGTGTCACCGTTTCAGTGATGATGTGTGAGTGTGTCAACGTTTCAGTGATGACGTGTGAGTGTGTCACCGTTTCAGTGATGATGTGTGAGCATGTCACCGTTTCATTAATGATGTGTTAGCGTGTCATTGTTTCAGTGATGATGGGTGAGCGTTTCAAAGTTTCAGTGATGATGTGCGAGCGTGTCACCGTTTCAGTGATAATGTGCGAGCATGTCACCGTTTCAGTGATAACGCGCGAGCGTGTCACCGTTTCAGTGATGATGTGTGAGCGTGTCACCGTTTCAGTGATGATGTGCGAGCGTGTCACCGTTTCAGTGATGATGCGCGAGTGTGTCACCTTTTCAGTGATGTGTGAGCGTGTCACCATTTCAGTGATGATGCGCGAGCATATCACCATTGTAGTGATGTGTGAGCGTGTCACCGTTTCAGTGATGATGCGCGAGCGTGTCCCTGTTTCAGTGATGACGCGCGAGCGGTCACCGTTTCAGTGATGTGTGAGCGTGTCACCGTTTCAGTGATGATGTGTGAGCGTGTCACCGTTTCAGTGATGACGCGCGAGCGTGTCACCGTTTCAGTGATGCTGTGTGAGCGTGTCACCGTTTCAGTGATGCTGTGTGAGCGTGTCACCGTTTCAGTGATGATGTGCGAGCCTGTCACCGTTTCAGTGATGATGTGCGAGCGTGTCACCATTTCAGTGATGATGTGCGAGCGTGTCACCGTTTCAGTGATGATGTGTGAGTGTGTCACCGCTTCAGTGATGATGTGTGAGCGTGTCACCGCTTCAGTGATGATGTGTGAGCGTGTCACCGCTTCAGTGATGATGTGTGAGCGTGTCACTGTTTCAGTGATGATGTGTGAGTGTGTCACCGCTTCAGTGATGATGTGTGAGCGTGTCACTGTTTCAGTGATGATGTGCGAGCGTGTCACCGTTTCAGTGGTGATGTGCGAGCGTGTCACAGTTTCAGTGATGATGTGTGAGTGTGTCACCGCTTGAGTGATGATGTGTGAGCGTGTCATCGTTTCAGTGATGATGTGCGAGCGTGTCACCGTTTCAGTGATGATGTGCGAGCGTGTCACCGTTTCAGTGATGATGCACGAGCGTGTCACCACTTCAGTGATGATGTGAAAGCGTGTCACCACTTCAGTGATGTGTGAGCGCGTCATCGTTTCAGTGATGATGTGTGAGCATGTCACCGTTTCAGTGATGATGTGCGAGCATGTCACCGTTTCAGTGATGATGCGCAAGCGTGTCACAACTTCAGTGACGTATGAGCGTGTCACCGCTTCAGTGATGATGTGCGAGCATGTCACCGTTTCAGTGATGATGCGCGAACATGTCACCGTTTCAGTGATGATGCGCGAGCGTGTCACCACTTCAGTGATGATGCGCGAGCGTGTCACCACTTCAGTGACGTGTGAGCATGTCACCGTTTCAGTGATGATGTGCGAGCATGTCACGGTTTCAGTGATGATGCGCGAGCATGTCACCGTTTCAGTGATGATGCGCGAGCGTGTCACCACTTCAGTGATGATGTGTGAGCGTGTCACCACTTCAGTGATGTGTGAGCGTGTCACCGTTTCAGTGATGATGTGCGAGCGTGTCATCGTTTCAGTGATGATGTGCGAGCATGTCACCGTTTCAGTGATGATGTGTGAGTGTGTCACCGTTTCAGTGACGATGTGCGAGCGTGTCACCGTTTCAGTGATGATGTGCGAGCATGTCACCGTTTCAGTGATGACGCGCGAGCGTGTCACCGTTTCAGTGATGACGCCTGAGCGTGTCACCGTTTCAGTGATGATGTGCGAGCATGTCACCGTTTCAGTGATGATGCGCGAACATATCACCGTTTCAGTGATGATGCGCGAGCATGTCACCACTTCAGTGATGATGCGCGAGCGAGTCACCACTTCAGTGATGATGCGCGAGCGTGTCACCACTTCAGTGACGTGGGAGCATGTCACCGTTTCAGTGATGATGTGTTAGCGTGACACCGTTTCAGTGATGATGTATTAGCATGTCACCACTTCAGTGACGTGGGAGCATGTCACCGTTTCAGTAATGATGTGTTAGCGTGACACCGTTTCAGTGATGATGTATTAGCATGTCACCGTTTCAGTGACGTGTTAGCGTGTCACCGTTTCAGTGATGATGTGCGAGCGTGTCACCGTTTCAGTGATGATGTGTTTGCATGTCACCGTTTCAGTGATGAATTACTAGCATGTCACCGTTTCAGTGATGATGTGCGAGCGTGTCACTGTTTCAGTGATGATGTGCGAGCGTGTCACCGCTTCAGTGATGATGTATGAGCGTGTCACCGTTTCAGTGATGTGTTAGCGTGTCACCGTTTAAGTGATGATGTGCGAGTGTGTCACCGTTTCAGTGATGATGTGTGAGCGTGTCACCGTTTCAGTGATGATGAGTTAGCGTGTCACCGCTTCAGTGATGATGTATTAGCATGTCACCGTTTCAGTGATGTGTTAGCGTGTCACCGTTTCAGTGATGATGTGCGAGTGTGTCACCGTTTCAGTGATGATGTGTAAGCATGTCACCTTTTCAGTGATGATGTATTAGCATGTCACCGTTTCAGTGATGATGAGTGAGCGTGTCACCGTTTCAGTGATGATGTGCGAGCGTGTCACCGCTACAGTGATGATGTATTAGCATGTCACCGTTTCAGTGATGATGTGTGAGCGTGTCACCGTTTCAGTGATGATGTGCGAGCGTGTCACTGTTTCAGTGATGATGTGTGAGCGTGTCACCGTTTCAGTGATGATGTGCGAGCGTGTCACCGTTTCAGTGATGATGTGTGAGCGTGTCACCGTTTCAGTGATGATGTGTGAGCGTGTCACCGTTTCAGTGATGATGTGTGAGCGTGTCACCGTTTCAGTGATGATGAGTTAGCGTGTCACCGCTTCAGTGATGATGTGTGAGCGTGTCACCGCTTCAGTGATGATGTGTGAGCGTGTCACCGTTTCAGTGATGATGTGCGAGCCTGTCACCGTTTCAGTGATGATGTGTGAGTGTGTCACCGTTTCAGTGATGATGTGTGAGCGTGTCACCGTTTCAGTGATGATGTGTGAGTGTGTCACCGTTTCAGTGATGATGTGTGAGTGTGTCACCGTTTCAGTGATGATGTGTGAGCGTGTCACCGTTTCAGTGATGATGTGTTAGCGTGTCACTGTTTCAGTGATGATGGGTGAGCGTTTCAAAGTTTCAGTGATGATGTGCGAGCGTGTCACCGTTTCAGTGATAATGTGCGAGCATGTCACCGTTTCAGTGATAACGCGCGAGCGTGTCACCGTTTCAGTGATGATGTGTGAGCGTGTCACCGTTTCAGTGATGATGTGCGAGCGTGTCACCGTTTCAGTGATGATGCGCGAGTGTGTCACCTTTTCAGTGATGTGTGAGCGTGTCACCGTTTCAGTGATGATGCGCGAGCATGTCACCGTTGTAGTGATGTCTGAGCGTGTCACCGTTTCAGTGATGATGCGCGAGTGTGTCCCTGTTTCAGTGATGACGCGCGAGCGTGTCACCGTTTCAGTGATGTGTGAGCGTGTCACTGTTTCAGTGATGATGTGTGAGCGTGTCACCGTTTCAGTGATGACGCGCGAGCGTGTCACCGTTTCAGTGATGCTGTGTGAGCGTGTCACCGTTTCAGTGATGATGTGTGAGCGTGTCACCGTTTCAGTGATGATGTGTGAGCGTGTCACCGTTTCAGTGATGATGTGCGAGCGTGTCACCGTTTCAGTGATGATGTGCGAGCGTGTCACCGTTTCAGTGATGATGTGTGAGTGTGTCACCGCTTCAGTGATGATGTGTGAGCGTGTCACCGTTTCAGTGATGATGTGTGAGCGTGTCACCGCTTCAGTGATGATGTGTGAGCGTGTAACTGTTTCAGTGATGACGTGCGAGCATGTCACCGTTTCAGTGATGATGTGTGAGTGTGTCACAGCTTCAGTGATGATGTGTGAGCATGTCACTGTTTCAGTGATGATGTGCGAGCGTATCACCGTTCCAGTGATGATGTGTGAGTGTGTCACCGCTTGAGTGATGATGTGTGAGCGTGTCACCGTTTCAGTGATGATGTGTGAGTGTGTCACCGTTTCAGTGACGATGTGCGAGCGTGTCACCGTTTCAGTGATGATGTGCGAGCATGTCACCGTTTCAGTGATGATGTGCGAGCACGTCACCGTTTCAGTGATGATGCGCGAGCCTGTCACCGTTTCAGTGATGAAGCGCGAGCGTGTAACCGTTTCAGTGATGACGCGCGAGCGTGTCACCGTTTCAGTGATGACGCCCGAGCGTGTCACCGTTTCAGTGATGATATGCGAGCATGTCACCGTTTCAGTGATGATGCGCGAACATATCACCGTTTCAGTGATGATGCGCGAGCATGTCACCACTTCAGTGATGATGCGCGAGCGTGTCACCACTTCAGTGATGATGCGCGAGCGTGTCACCACTTCAGTGACGTGGGAGCATGTCACCGTTTCAGTGATGATGTGTTAGCGTGACACCGTTTCAGTGATGATGTATTAGCATGTCACCGTTTCAGTGATGTGTTAGCGTGTCACCGTTTCAGTGATGATGTGCGAGTGTGTCACCGTTTCAGTGATGATGTGTTAGCATGTCACCTTTTCAGTGATGATGTATTAGCATGTCACCGTTTCAGTGATGATGAGTGAGCGTGTCACCGTTTCAGTGATGATGTGCGAGCGTGTCACCGCTTCAGTGATGATGTATTAGCATGTCACCGTTTCAGTGATGATGTGTGAGCGTGTCACCGTTTCAGTGATGATGTGCGAGCGTGTCACTGTTTCAGTGATGATGTGTGAGTGTGTCACCGTTTCAGTGATGATGTGTGAGCGTGTCACCGTTTCAGTGATGATGTGTGAGCGTGTCACCGTTTCAATGATGATGTGTGAGCGTGTCACCATTTCAGTGATAATATGTGAGCGTGTCACCGTTTCAGTGATGATGAGTTAGCGTGTCACCACTTCAGTGATGATGTGTGAGCGTGTCACCGCTTCAGTGATGATGTGTGAGCGTGTCACTGTTTCAGTGATGATGTGTGAGCGTGTCACCGTTTCAGTGATGTGTGAGCGTGTCACCGTTTCAGTGGTGATGTGTGAGCGTGTCACCGCTTCAGTGATGTGTGAGCGTGTCACCGTTTCAGTGATGATGCGCGAGCATGTCACTGTTTCAGTGATGATGTATGAGCATGTCACCGTTTCCGAGAATATGTGCGAGCATGTCACCGTTTTAGCGATGATGTGTGAGTGTGTCACCGTTTCAGTGATGATGTGTGAGCGTGTCACCATTTCAGTGATGAAGCGCGAGCATGTCACCGTTTCAGTGATGATGTGCGAGCCTGTCACTGTTTCAGTGATGATGTGTGAGCGTGTCATCGTTTCAGTGATGACGCGCGAGTGTGTCACCGTTTCAGTGATGATGTGCAACATGTCACCGTTTCAGTGATGGTGTGTGAATGTGTCACCGTTTTAGTGATGATGCGCGAGCATGTCACCGTTTCAGTGATGATGCGCGAGTGTGTCACCGTTTCAGTGATGATGCGCGAGTGTGTCACCGTTTCAGTGCTGATGTGCGAGCGTGTCACTGTTTCAGTAGTGTGTGAGCGTGTCACAGTTTCATTGATGATGCGCGAGCGTGTCACCGTTTCAGTGATGATGTGTGAGCGTGTCACCGTTTCAGTTCTGATGCGCGAGTGTGTCACCCTTTCAGTGATGATGTATGAGCATGTCACCGTTTCAGAGATTATGTGCGAGCATGTCACCGTTTCAGCGATGATGTGTGAGTGTGTCACCGTTTCAGTGATGATGTGTGAGCGTGTCACCATTTCAGTGATGAAGCGCGAGCATGTCACCGTTTCAGTGATGATGTGCGAGCCTGTCACCGTTTCAGTGATGATGTGTGAGCGTGTCATCGTTTCAGTGATGACGCGCGAGCGTGTCACCGTTTCAGTGATGATGTGCGAAAATGTCACCGTTTCAGTGATGGTGTGTGAGCGTGTCACCGTTTCAGAGATTATGTGCGAGCATGTCACCGTTTCAGCGATGATGTGTGAGTGTGTCACCGTTTCAGTGATGATGTGTGAGCGTGTTACTGTTTCAGTGATGATGTGCGAGCGTGTCACCGCTTCAGTGATGATGTGCGAGCGTGTCACCGTTTCAGTGATGATGTGTGAGTGTGTCACCGTTTCAGTGATGATGTGTGAGCGTGTCACCGTTTCAGTGATGTGTGAGCGTGTCAACGTTTCAGTGATGATGTGCGAGTCTGTCACCGTTTCAGTGATGATGTATGAGCATGTCACCGTTTCAGTGATGATGTGTGAGTGTGTCACCGCTTCAGTGATGATGTGTGAGCGTGTCACCGTTTCAGTGATGATGTGTGAGTGTGTCACCGTTTCAGTGATGATGTGCGAGCATGTCACCGTTTCAGTGATAACGCGCGAGCGTGTCACCGTTTCAGTGATGATGTGTGAGCGTGTCACCGTTTCAGTGATGATGTGCGAGCGTGTCACCGTTTCAGTGATGATGCGCGAGTGTGTCACCTTTTCAGTGATGTGTGAGCGTGTCACCATTTCAGTGATGATGCGCGAGCATATCACCATTGTAGTGATGTGTGAGCGTGTCACCGTTTCAGTGATGATGCGCGAGCGTGTCCCTGTTTCAGTGATGACGCGCGAGCGTGTCACCGTTTCAGTGATGTGTGAGCGTGTCACCGTTTCAGTGATGATGTGTGAGCGTGTCACCGTTTCAGTGATGACGCGCGAGCGTGTCACCGTTTCAGTGATGATGTGTGAGCGTGTCACCGTTTCAGTGATGCTGTGTGAGCGTGTCACCGTTTCAGTGATGATGTGCGAGCCTGTCACCGTTTCAGTGATGATGTGCGAGCGTGTCACCATTTCAGTGATGATGTGCGAGCGTGTCACCGTTTCAGTGATGATGTGTGAGTGTGTCACCGCTTCAGTGATGATGTGTGAGCGTGTCACCGCTTCAGTGATGATGTGTGAGCGTGTCACCGCTTCAGTGATGATGTGTGAGCGTGTCACTGTTTCAGTGATGATGTGTGAGTGTGTCACCGCTTCAGTGATGATGTGTGAGCGTGTCACTGTTTCAGTGATGATGTGCGAGCGTGTCACCGTTTCAGTGGTGATGTGCGAGCGTGTCACCGTTTCAGTGATGATGTGTGAGTGTGTCACCGCTTGAGTGATGATGTGTGAGCGTGTCACCGTTTCAGTGATGATGTGCGAGCGTGTCACCGTTTCAGTGATGATGCGCGAGCGTGTCACCGTTTCAGTGATGTGTGAGCGTGTCACCGTTTCAGTGATGATGTGTGAGCGTGTCACCGCTTCAGTGATGTGTGAGCGTGTCACCGTTTCAGTGATGATGCGCGAGCATGTCACTGTTTCAGTGATGATGTATGAGCATGTCACCGTTTCCGAGAATATGTGCGAGCATGTCACCGTTTTAGCGATGATGTGTGAGTGTGTCACCGTTTCAGTGATGATGTGAGAGCGTGTCACCATTTCAGTGATGAAGCGCGAGCATGTCACCGTTTCAGTGATGATGTGCGAGCCTGTCACTGTTTCAGTGATGATGTGTGAGCGTGTCATCGTTTCAGTGATGACGCGCGAGTGTGTCACCGTTTCAGTGATGATGTGCGAGCATGTCACCGTTTCAGTGATGGTGTGTGAATGTGTCACCGTTTTAGTGATGATGCGCGAGCATGTCACGGTTTCAGTGATGATGCGCGAGTGTGTCACCGTTTCAGTGATGATGCGCGAGTGTGTCACCGTTTCAGTGCTGATGTGCGAGCGTGTCACTGTTTCAGTTGTGTGTGAGCGTGTCACAGTTTCATTGATGATGCGCGAGCGTGTCACCGTTTCAGTGATGATGTGTGAGCGTGTCACCGTTTCAGTTCTGATGCGCGAGTGTGTCACCCTTTCAGTGATGATGTATGAGCATGTCACCGTTTCAGAGATTATGTGCGAGCATGTCACCGTTTCAGCGATGATGTGTGAGTGTGTCACCGTTTCAGTGATGATGTGTGAGCGTGTCACCATTTCAGTGATGAAGCGCGAGCATGTCACCGTTTCAGTGATGATGTGCAAGCCTGTCACCGTTTCAGTGATGATGTGTGAGCGTGTCATCGTTTCAGTGATGACGCGCGAGCGTGTCACCGTTTCAGTGATGATGTGCGAAAATGTCACCGTTTCAGTGATGGTGTGTGAGTGTGTCACAGTTTCAGTGATGATTCGCGAGCATGTCACCGTTTCAGTGATGATGCGAGAGCATGTCACCGTTTCAGGGATGATGTGTGAGCGTGTCACCGTTTCAGTGATGATGTGTGAGCGTGTCATCGTTTCAGTGATGACGCGCGAGCGTGTCACCGTTTCAGTGATGATGTGCGAGCATGTCACCGTTTCAGTGATGGTGTGTGAGTGTGTCACCGTTTCAGTGATGATGCGTGAGCATGTCACCGTTTCAGTGATGATGTGCGAGCATGTCACCGTTTCAGTGATGATGTGTGAGCGTGTCACCGTTTCAGTGATGATGTGTGAGGGTGTCATCGTTTCAGTGATGACGCGCGAGCGTCTCACCGTTTCAGTGATGATGTGCGAGCATGTCACCGTTTCAGTGATGGTGTGTGTGTGTGTCACCGTTTCAGTGATGGTGTGTGAGTGTGTCACCGTTTCAGTGATGATGCGCGAGCATGTCACCGTTTCAGTGATGATGTGCGAGCCTGTCACCGTTTTAGTGATGATGTGTTAGCGTGTCACCATTTCAGTGATGATATGTGAGTGTGTCACCGTTTCAGTGATGATGTGTGAGCGTGTCACCATTTCAGTGATGATGTGTGAGCTTGTCACCGTCTCAGAGATGACGCGCGAGCGTGTCACCGTTTCAGTGATGATGTGTGAGCATGTCACCGTTTCAGTGATGATGTGTTAGCGTGTCACCGTTTCAGTGATGACGCGCGAGCATGTCTCCGTTTCAATGATAACGCGCGAGCGTGTCACCGTTTCAGTGATGATGTGCGAGCGTGTCACTGTTTAAGTGATGATGTGTGAGCGTGTCACCGTCTCAGTGATGATGTATGAGCATGTCACCGTTTCAGTGATGATGTGAGAGCATGTCACCGTTTCAGTGATGATGTGTTAGCGTGTCACCGTTTCAGTGATGATGTATTAGCATGTCACCGTTTCAGTGATGTGTAGCGTGTCACCGTTTCAGTGATGATGTGCGAGCGTGTCACCGTTTCAGTGATGATGTGATAGCATGTCACCGTTTCAGTGATGAATTACTAGCATGTCACCGTTTCAGTGATGATGTGCGAGCGTGTCACCGTTTCAGTGATGATGTGCGAGCGTGTCACCGCTTCAGTGATGATGTATGAGCGTGTCACCGTTTCAGTGATGTGTTAGCGTGTCACCGTTTCAGTGATGATGTGCGAGTGTGTCACCGTTTCAGTGATGATGTGTGAGCGTGTCACCGTTTCAGTGATGATGAGTTAGCGTGTCACCGCTTCAGTGATGATGTATTAGCATGTCACCGTTTCAGTGATGTGTTACCGTGTCACCGTTTCAATGATGATGTGCGAGTGTGTCACCGTTTCAGTGATGATGTGTTAGCATGTCACCTTTTCAGTGATGATGTATTAGCATGTCACCGTTTCAGTGATGATGAGTGAGCGTGTCACCGTTTCAGTGATGATGTGCGAGCGTGTCACCGCTTCAGTGATGATGTATTAGCATGTCACCGTTTTAGTGATGATGTGTGAGCGTGTCACCGTTTCAGTGATGATGTGCGAGCGTGTCACTGTTTCAGTGATGATGTGCGAGCGTGTCACCGTTTCAGTGATGATGTGTGAGCGTGTCACCGTTTCAGAGATGATGTGTGAGCGTGTCACCGTTTCAGTGATGATGTGTGAGCGTGTCACCGTTTCAGTGATAATGTGTGAGCGTGTCACCGTTTCAGTGATGATGAGTAAGCGTGTCACCGCTTCAGTGATGATGTGTGAGCGTGTCACCGCTTCAGTGATGATGTGTGAGCGTGTCACCGTTTCAGTGATGATGTGCGAGCCTGTCACCGTTTCAGTGATGATGTGTGAGCGTGTCACCGCTTCAGTGATGATGTGTGAGTGTGTCACCGTTTCAGTGATGACGTGTGAGTGTGTCACCGTTTCAGTGATGATGTGTGAGCATGTCACCGTTTCAGTGATGATGTGTTAGCGTGTCACTGTTTCAGTGATGATGGGTGAGCGTTTCGAAGTTTCAGTGATGATGTGCGAGAGTGTCACCGTTTCAGTGATAATGTGCGAGCATGTCACCGTTTCAGTGATAACGCGCGAGCGTGTCACCGTTTCAGTGATGATGTGTGAGCGTTTCACCGTTTCAGTGATGATGTGCGAGCGTGTCACCGTTTCAGTGATGATGCGCGAGTGTGTCACCTTTTCAGTGATGTGTGAGCGTGTCACCATTTCAGTGATGATGCGCGAGCATGTCACCATTGTAGTGATGTGTGAGCGTGTCACCGTTTCAGTGATGATGCGCGAGCGTGTCCCTGTTTCAGTGATGACGCGCGAGCGTGTCACCGTTTCAGTGATGTGTGAGCGTGTCACCGTTTCAGTGATGATGTGTGAGCGTGTCACCGTTTCAGTGATGACGCGCGAGCGTGTCACCGTTTCAAGAATGCTGTGTGAGCGTGTCACCGTTTCAGTGATGCTGTGTGAGCGTGTCACCGTTTCAGTGATGATGTGCGAGCCTGTCACCGTTTCAGTGATGATGTGCGAGCGTGTCACCATTTCAGTGATGATGTGCGAGCGTGTCACCGTTTCAGTGATGATGTGCGAGCGTGTCACCATTTCAGTGATGATGTGCGAGCGTGTCACCGTTTCAGTGATGATGTGTGAGTGTGTCACCGCTTCAGTGATGATGTGTGAGCGTGTCACCGCTTCAGTGATGATGTGTGAGCGTGTCACCGCTTCAGTGATGATGTGTGAGCATGTCACTGTTTCAGTGATGATGTGTGAGTGTGTCACCGCTTCAGTGATGATGTGTGAGCGTGTCACTGTTTCAGTGATGATGTGCGAGCGTGTCACCGTTTCAGTGGTGATGTGCGAGCGTGTCACCGTTTCAGTGATGATGTGTGAGTGTGTCACCGCTTGAGTGATGATGTGTGAGCGTGTCACCGTTTCAGTGATGATGTGCGAGCGTGTCACCGTTTCAGTGATGATGCGCGAGCGTATCACCGTTTCAGTGATGTGTGAGCGTGTCACCGTTTCAGTGATGATGTGTGAGCTTATCACCGCTTCAGTGATGTGTGAGCGTGTCACCGTTTCAGTGATGATGCGCGAGCATGTCACTGTTTCAGTGATGATGTATGAGCATGTCACCGTTTCAGAGATTATGTGCGAGCATGTCACCGTTTCAGCGATGATGTGTGAGTGTGTCACCGTTTCAGTGATGATGTGTGAGCGTGACACCATTTCAGTGATGAAGCGCGAGCATGTCACCGTTTCAGTGATGATGTGCGAGCCTGTCACTGTTTCAGTGATGATGTGTGAGCGTGTCATCGTTTCAGTGATGACGCGCGAGCGTGTCACCGTTTCAGTGATGATGTGCGAGCATGTCACCGTTTCAGTGATGGTGTGTGAGTGTGTCACCGTTTCAGTGATGATGCGCGAGCATGTCACCGTTTCAGTGATGATGCGCGAGTGTGTCACCGTTTCAGTGATGATGCGCGAGTGTGTCACCGTTTCAGTGATGATGTGCGAGCGTGTCACCGTTTCAGTAGTGTGTGAGCGTGTCACAGTTTCATTGATGATGCGCGAGCCTGTCACCGTTTCAGTGATGATTTGTGAGCGTGTCACAGTTTCAGTTCTGATGCGCGAGTGTGTCACCGTTTCAGTGATGATGTATGAGCATGTCACCGTTTCAGAGATTATGTGCGAGCATGTCACTGTTTCAGCGATGATGTGTGAGTGTGTCACCGTTTCAGTGATGATGTGTGAGCGTGTCACCATTTCAGTGATGAAGCGCGAGCATGTCACCGTTTCAGTGATGATGTGCGAACCTGTCACCGTTTCAGTGATGATGTGTGAGCGTGTCACCATTTCAGTGATGAAGCGCGAGCATGTCACCGTTTCAGTGATGATGTGCGAGCCTGTCACCGTTTCAGTGATGATGTGTGAGCGTGTCACCGTTTCAGTGATGATGTGCGAGCATGTCACCGTTTCAGTGATGGTGTGTGAGTGTGGCACCGTTTCAGTGATGATGCGCGAGCATGTCACCGTTTCAGTGATGATGCGCGAGCATGTCACCGTTTCAGTGATGATGTGTGAGCGTGTCACCTTTTCAGTGATGATGCGCGAGTGTGTCACCGTTTCAGTGATGATGTGCGAGTGTGTCACCGTTTCAGTGATGATGTGCGAGCGTGTCACTGTTTCAGTAGTGTGTGAGCGTGTCACAGTTTAATTGATGATGCGCGAGCGTGTCACCGTTTCAGTGATGATGTGTGAGTGTGTCATCGTTTCAGTGATGATGCGCGAGCGTGTCACCGTTTCAGTGATGATGTGCGAGCATGTCACCGTTTCAGTGATGGTGTGTGAGTGTGTCACCGTTTCAGTGATGATGCGCGAGCATGTCACCGTTTCAGTGATGATGTGCGAGCGTGTCACTGTTTCAGTAGTGTGTGAGCGTGTCACAGTTTCATTGATGATGCGCGAGCGTGTCACCGTTTCAGTGATGATGTGTGAGCGTGTCACCGTTTCAGTTCTGATGCGCGAGTGTGTCACCGTTTCAGTGATGATGTATGAGCATGTCACCGTTTCAGAGATTATGTGCGAGCATTTCACCGTTTCAGCGATGATGTGTGATTTTGTCACCGTTTCAGTGATGATGTGTGAGCATGTCACCATTTCAGTGATGAAGTGCGAGCATGTCACCGTTTCAGTGATGATGTGCGAGCCTGTCACCGTTTCAGTGATGATGTGCGAGCGTGTCACTGTTTCAGTAGTGTGTGAGCGTGTCACAGTTTCATTGATGATGCGCGAGCGTGTCACCGTTTCAGTGATGATGTGTGAGCGTGTCACCGTTTCAGTTCTGATGCGCGAGTGTGTCACCGTTTCAGTGATGATGTATGAGCATGTCACCGTTTCAGAGATTATGTGCGAGCATGTCACCGTTTCAGCGATGATGTGTGAGTGTGTCACCGTTTCAGTGATGATGTGTGAGCATGTCACCGTTTCAGTGATGAAGCGCGAGCATGTCACCGTTTCAGTGATGATGTGCGAGCCTGTCACCGTTTCAGTGATGATGTGTGAGCGTGTCATCGTTTCAGTGATGACGCGCGAGCGTGTCACCGTTTCAGTGATGATGTGCGAGCATGTCACCGTTTCAGTGATGGTGTGTGAGTGTGTCACCGTTTCAGTGATGATGCGCGAGCATGTCACCGTTTCAGTGATGATGCGCGAGCATGTCACCGTTTCAGTGATGATGCGCGAGCATGTCACCGTTTCAGTGATGATGTGTGAGCGTGTCACCGTTTCAGTGATGATGTGTGAGCGTGTCATCGTTTCAGTGATGACGCGCGAGCGTGTCACCGTTTCAGTGATTATGTGCGAGCATGTCACCGTTTCAGCAATGATGTGTGAGTGTGTCACCGTTTCAGTGATGATGTGTGAGCATGTCACCGTTTCAGTGATGATGTGCGAGCCTGTCACCGTTTCAGTGATGATGTGTGAGCGGTCATCGTTTCAGTGATGACGCGCGAGTGTGTCACCGTTTCAGTGATGATGTGCGAGCATGTCACCGTTTCAGTGATGGTGTGTGAGTGTGTCACCGTTTCAGTGTTGATGCGCGAGCATGTCACCATTTCAGTGATGATGTGCGAGCCTGTCACCGTTTCAGTGATGATGTGTGAGCGTGTCATCGTTTCAGTGATGATGTGCGAGCGTGTCATCGTTTCAGTGATGACGCGCGAGCGTGTCACCGTTTCAGTGATGATGTGCGAGCATGTCACCGTTTCAGTGATGGTGTGTGAGTGTGTCACCGTTTCAGTGATGATGCGCGAGCATGTCACCGTTTCAGTGATGATGCGCGAGCATGTCACCGTTTCAGTGATGATGTGTGAGCGTGTCACCATTTCAGTGATGAAGCGCGAGCATGTCACCGTTTCAGTGATGATGTGCGAGCCTGTCACCGTTGCAGTGATGATGTGTGAGCGTGTCATCGTTTCAGTGATGACGCGCGAGCGTGTCACCGTTTCAGTGATGATGTGCGAGCATGTCACCGTTTCAGTGATGGTGTGTGAGTTTGTCACCGTTTCAGTGATGATGCGCGAGCATGTCACCGTTTCAGTGATGATGCGCGAGCATGTCACCGTTCCAGTGATGATGTGTGAGCGTGTCACCGTTTCAGTGATGATGCGCGAGCATGTCACCGTTTCAGTGATGATGCGCGAGCATGTCACCGTTTCAGTGATGATGTGTGAGCGTGTCACCGTTTCAGTTCTGATGCGCGAGTGTGTCACCGTTTCAGTGATGATGTTTGATCGTGTCACCGTTTCAGTGATGATGTTTGATCGTGTCACCATTTCAGTGATGATGTGTGAGCGTGTCACGGTTTCAGTGATGATGCGCGAGTGTGTCACCGTTTCAGTGATGATGTTTGATCGTGTCACCGTTTCCTGACGGGGAGGGGGTCAGCAGTTGCAGGTAGATTAAAAATATACACTTGTGGTCGCTAATCAGCAAATCCTCACAGCGAAATCCCGCTACATCCGACCCAAGCGAGAAAACAAGGTCTGAAGTTTGGCCGCCCGAGTGTGTGGGCTCATGAACATTCAGCTATACTTAGCAATTGATCAGCTGCATGGCTGTCAGCATCGTCAATGTGCAAGTAAAATCACTCAGTATCAACAGTTTTTCAAGTTTAATGACAGAAGACATAAAATCTGTAAACTCGGAAATAAACTGCGCGGCTGGGCCAGAGGGCTGATTGATAAGAATCCAATAGATGGGCTCTAGCCTACCATCACGGGTGATCTGCAGTTCACAGGAGGAGAGAGTGTCGGAGCTCACCAGCTGGCAGGCATAGCGATTTTTCCAAACCACAGCGAGGCCTCCACTGCGACCAGATAGACGCCGGGATCCAATAAAGCAGCAGTGACCCGGGCAGAGCTCATTCAGAAGGGTGAAATCGGAGTTCTGTTGTCATGTCTCCGTCACAAACATGAAGTCCAACTTCTCCCTTACAAACAAATCATTCAGAACATGCGCCTCGTTCGCCACAGAGCGAGCGTTTAATAAACTCACATTTCTCAAGGCAAAGACCATATTCCCATCGGTGGAGGCAGATGTGCACGCGATGGTCTTTAATGTCGGCAGGCCCTGAGGATCCCGACCGAGGTGGAAGGGGGGGGGAGATCGTCCTCAGCCGTCCGCTGGGCGCCTCTGGAAAAACTGCCCACAAGTAGGATGGTCGAATGAAATTCCGGTGCCATGCAGCACCTGGTTGGTGGAGCGGCGAGTTCCGCTCCTGGAACAGACAGTGTGGATGGCAGCACCAGAAAGTTTCCAGAGGCTGCGACGTCTGACCTGGAGGCCCGCTCTAGTCCCTCGCTTCCTTGGTTTGCTGCACTTCTTCTTGGGCAGGTATATAGATTTCCTTTCCCCAGCTCCGTGTGGAGGGGGGTCATAATCCGATGCGCACGGGCAGATTAACAGGGGTAGTGGTGGTGGATCCCCGATACCCAGAAAACTAGACATTGTGGTCCTAATATGCAACAGCATTTGCTGATCATATACAAGTGCAGCAGATACTTCATTAATGGATAAAAGCAGCGGCAGCAGCAAGGAAAAAGCAATCAGAAGAGACAGTCAACCGGTCAAACACAACAGGGCCAAACACAACAGGGCCAAACACAGCAGGGCCAAACACAACAGGGCCAAACACAGGCGCCATCAAACCCACAGACTGACGGTTAGCTGAACATGTTTGTGAAGTTTCGTGAAGATCGGATGTGTAGTTTCCAAGATATGGCCCGGACAAGATATGATTAGAGAAGAACGCCCACCCGCCTGACCAGACCGACAGACGGACGAGGCAATGGCTCTATCCCCCGCATTTTGATGCTGGGGGGATAAAAATAGTGATCCTGAAGTTTCCAAAGTAGCAAAAAGCACATCTAGACTATACATAAAATACATGTACAAAGTTTAGTGCTGATATCTTATATAGTTTCTGAGTTCTGCTCCGGAAACAAAATCATTACGGACAGACGGACAGATGGACGGACAGACAGACGAGCCAATGCCTGCATTTTTATGACGGGGGGATAATAATAATAATAATAATAATAATAATTAGAATAAACAAATTATTAAACAAACAAAAGAGAACTATCAAGAACCTCAGAATGATCAAACCAAAACACAAAACAAAATAGACCCAATCCAATGAAAAGCCCCTCAGGTCATGACCTTTCATTTGAACTTAATTTCAGGTCAATCGGACAAATGGTTCTGAAGATATGGCCAAAATGGTAATTTTTCCATCACAAAGCGCCATCTGGTGGCAAAATATTGAACCATACAGGTATGATGTCATCATGTGACACGTTGTGAGGTCATGACCTTGCAGTTGCACATAGTTTCATGTCAATTGGACGAATAGTTCCAAAGATATGTCAAAAATGGTGAATTTTATGTGACAAAGCTCCACCTTGTGTCAAAATTTTGAACCAAACAGGTATAATGTCATCGTGGGACACATCCTCAGGTCATGACTTTTCATTTGCACTTGATTAGAGGTCAGTCGGACAAATATTTCCAGAGATATGATAAAAACAGTGATTTTTTCCGTTTTTGGCCCCAGGTGGCCATCTAGAAATTGTAAACTGTCCAAAATCGAATCAGTTCTTTCTTTTTATGATACTTACTTATATGCTAAACTTGGAATTTCTCATTGAAATATTACTGAAGTTATCGCGTTAACACGTAGAGTGGCGGCAGCGGTCGGACCAAAAACATAATATCCCCGGAACGCCATGCGGCGTTCGGGGATATAATTACACTTTGGCAGAATATCTCCTCTCCGTCAAGCGGCGATAAATCCTAATCTAGGACGGGCTCAGTGACCACACATTGGCCATTGAAAAAGTACAACAATAAACATGGAACCCAAAGAAGAACGAATATGTGGCTACTTTAAGATAGGAGAGGTAGAGACAGAGATGAACTTCCCTCTCATTCTGAAAAATATGCAGAGATCAGGGAAACACATTTATATAAAATATCTAAATTCCTAAATACAGGGTGGCCCAAAAAAAAAACCCAACCCAGACATGGTGCAAAAACTCTAATCACCTTGTGAACAGGTGATCAGGTGATACCCGACTGAATATTTGATAAAACGATATTTATTTCATGTAGCTGATAAGAAATACATTTGGCAGGACTACTCCATCTCACTAAAGTGCATTAGTTTTTGCACTGTGTTTCGGTTGGGGTTTGTTTGGGCCACCCTGTATATTTCCAATCCCCAACAATGAAGAGAAACTGAGAGTTCTGCTTGGAACAACAGCCTCACTCCTAGCACAGTGTGTTTGGCCTGTTATGGCCTGACATCTAAAATCTGCATTTAATAGCTGAAAAAATGTAAAAATAGGACCCAGGGTCCTCTAGCTTCCCGGCAAGCAATCTTATGATGATGATATAACTTGTGAAAATTTCATGTGAAGTTTGACCTTCGAATTATGGAATTATTATTATTCAATCTCAAGGTCACTAATTGAAAGTTCACATACATTTATAAGACCCCCAGTAATACCCAATCCTAAACTCTGAAGCAGTTTTGGTGATACAAGTCATTGAAAATTCATATGTCACTTGTGAACTTTAAAGGTCACAGAGGGTCAAGTTGAGACCAGCAAATGGACTTCATATGTGACTTTCTTGATGTCTGTGACCATTTTGGTGATACAAGTCATTGTAATTTCATTAGCTATGTTTCCATTTAACTTTGAAGCGAATCCTGCGAAAATTTGCAAAAAACAAAATGCAAAGTGTTTAAGTGTGTTTCCATGTGTTTCCCTCAAGCAATTGAGAGCAAATAAACAACACTACGTAAGCGGTGACGTGCGTCCCCGGTTTCAAAGGTTAAAATGCGCACGTGCTGTCCCGGTTTAAAAGGTTAAAATGCGCACGTGCTGTCCCGGTTTTAAAGGTTAAAATGCGCACGTGCTGTCCCGGTTTTAAAGGTTAAAATGCGCACGTGCTGTCCTGGTTTTAAAGGTTAAAATGCGCACGTGCTGTCCCGGTTTTAAAGGTTAAAATGCGCACGTGCTGTCCCGGTTTTAAAGGTTAAAATGCGCACGTGCTGTCCCGGTTTTAAAGGTTAAAATGCGCACGTGCTGTCCCGGTTTCAAAGGTTAAAATGCGCACGTGCTGTCCCGGTTTTAAAGGTTAAAATGCGCACGTGCTGTCCCGGTTTCAAAGGTTAAAATGCGCACGTGCTGTCCCGGTTTTAAAGGTTAAAATTCGCACGTGCTGTCCCGGTTTTAAAGGTTAAAATGCGCACGTGCTGTCCCGGTTTTAAAGATTAAAATGCGCACGTAATGTCCCGGTTTTAAAGGTTAAAATGCGCATGTGCTGTCCCGGTTTTAAAGGTTAAAATGCGCACGTGCTGTCCCGGTTTTAAAGGTTAAAATGCGCACGTGCTGTCCCGGTTTAAAAGGTTAAAATGCGCACGTGCTGTCCCGGTTTTAAAGGTTAAAATGCGCACGTGCTGTCCCGGTTTTAAAGGTTAAAATGCGCACGTGCTGTCCCGGTTTAAAAGGTTAAAATGCGCACGTGCTGTCCTGGTTTTAAAGGCTAAAATGCGCACGTGCTGTCCCGGTTTTAAAGGTTAAAATGCGCACGTGCTATCCCGGTTTTAAAGGTTAAAATGCGCACGTGCTGTCCCGGTTTTAAAGGTTAAAATGCGCACGTGCTGTCCCGGTTTTAAAGGTTAAAATGCGCACGTGCTGTCCCGGTTTTAAAGGTTAAAATGCGCACGTGCTATCCCGGTTTTAAAGGTTAAAATGCGCACGTGCTGTCCCGGTTTTAAAGGTTAAAATGCGCACGTGCTGTCCCGGTTTTAAAGGTTAAAATGCGCACGTGCTGTCCCGGTTTTAAAGGTTAAAATGCGCATGTGCTGTCCCGGTTTTAAAGGTTAAAATGCGCACGTGCTGTCCCGGTTTAAAAGGTTAAAATGCGCACGTGCTGTCCCGTTTTAAAGGTTAAAATGCGCACGTGCTGTCCCGGTTTCAAAGGTTAAAATGCGCACGTGCTGTCCCGGTTTAAAAGGTTAAAATGCGCACGTGCTGTCCCGATTTTAAAGGTTAAAATGCGCACGTGCTGTCCCGGTTTAAAAGGTTAAAATGCGCACGTGCTGTCCCGGTTTTAAAGGTTAAAATGCGCACGTGCTGTCCCGGTTTAAATGAGTTAAAATGCGCACGTGCTGTCCCGGTTTTAAAGGTTAAGATGCGCACGTGCTGTCCCGGTTTTAAAGGTTAAAATGCGCACGTGCTGTCCCGGTTTTAAAGGTTAAAATGCGCACGTGCTGTCCCGGTTTTAAAGGTTAAAATGCGCACGTGCTGTCCCGGTTTTAAAGGTTAAAATGCGCACGTGCTGTCCCGGTTTAAAAGGTTAAAATGCGCACGTGCTGTCCCGGTTTTAAAGGTTAAAATGCGCACGTGCTGTCCCGGTTTAAAAGGTTAAAATGCACACGTGCTGTCCCGGTTTAAAAGGTTAAAATGCGCACGTGCTGTCCCGGTTTTAAAGGTTAAAATGCGCATGTGCTGTCCCGGTTTTAAAGGTTAAAATGCGCGTGTGCTGTCCCGGTTTTAAAGGTTAAAATGCGCACGTGCTGTCCCGGTTTTAAAGGTTAAAATGCGCATGTGCTGTCCCGATTTAAAAGTTAAAACGCGCACGTGTTGTCCCGGTTTAAATGAGTTAAAACAGGGAGATGGAAACCCAGCTACTGAGTTTCACCCTCAGAGGTCACTGACAGTCTGTCACCAAATGAAAGTTCATATATGACTTCCTATTTGTCTCTAATACAAACCTCGGCTCCATCTGTGACCGTTTTGGCAATACAGGTCATTGTAATTGCATCAGGTCAAGTTTTACCTTCAAAGGTCACCAACAGTCAAGTTGAATGTTCATGTGAGGTTAAAATGCGCACGTGCTGTCCCGGTTTTAAAGGTTAAAATGCGCATGTGCTGTCCCGGTTTTAAAGGTTAAAATGCGCATGTGCTGTCCCGGTTTTAAAGGTTAAAATGCGCATGTGCTGTCCCGGTTTTAAAGGTTAAAATGCGCACGTGCTGTCCCGGTTTTAAAGGTTAAAATGCGCACGTGCTGTCCCGGTTTTAAAGGTTAAAATGCGCACTTGCTGTCCCGGTTTAAAAGGTTAAAATGCGCATGTGCTGTCCCGGTTTTAAAGGTTAAAATGCGCACGTGTTGTCCCGGTTTAAATGAGTTAAAACAGGGAGATGGAAACACAGCTACTGAGTTTCACCCTCAGAGGTCACTGACAGTCTGTCACCAAATGAAAGTTCATATATGACTTCCTATTTGTCTCTAATACAAACCTCGCCTCCATCTGTGACCGTTTTGGCAATACAGGTCATTGTAATTGCATCAGGTCAAGTTTTACCTTCAAAGGTCACCAACAGTCAAGTTGAATGTTCATGTGAGACTTCCTTTAAATCTGATACAAACTTAGGCTCCATCTGTGACCTTTTTAGGGATATAAGTCATTGAATTTTCACTAGGTCAAGTTTGACCTTCGAAGATTAATATGAAGGTCACCAAATGAAAGTTCATATATGACTTCCTATACAACGCCAATACAAACCTACGCCCAATCTGTAACAATTTTGTTAATATAAGTAATTGAAATTTCACTGTTAAGCTTGGCTGTTGAAGGTTATTGAAGGTCATTGAAGGTGAAGTTAAAGGTCACTAAATGCAGCTTCATACAAGACTTCCTATACGCCCACAATACAAACCTGAGCTCTATCTGTAATAGGTTTGGTGATATAAGTCATTGAAGGTCTGTTGAGCCGCATTTTGTAATAACGGTGCATTTTGTAATAAACGTCCAAAATGTAATAACTTTTTCATTTCATTTTGTAATAAAGCCGCATTTTGTAATAAACTGCCCCAACGCATTTTGTAATAAATTTTGCCGCATTATGTAATAAGTTATTACATTTTGAGAAGATTTTTACAAAATGCACTTGCAACTTTTTTATTCTCTAGAAAATGTAATAACATGGTGCATTACGTAATAACAATTCTAAAGCATGGTTTATTTGTTTGTTAATTGTATTTTATTTTACTTTAAAGTATTTGTAAAAGCTAGGCCTATTATTAGTATCACTGTATTAGCCTAGTAGCAGTACTTAGCAATTACTATCAGTACACTTTTAAAAGGTTGCATTAACAGAGCCGGTACCGGGTCGTCTGCTGGGTAACAGGTTAAGTTATTAACTTTTAATACGTACTTAGAGGCATAGATTTCAGTTTTACTTTACAAACTGTTTTTAATGCAGTGAGCATAACTTGGACAATGCAGGTTTAAATTCAGTCATATAATTTCTTATCAAGGGCAAAACATCTACATAACTTTAGATCAACTGCAAAATGTCTTTATACTTCCATATATTCAATTACACAGATAATATTTGGCACAGTTTTTTCATACCTGGCATCATGTTGAACTCTGTTGGCTGTCTCATTAAGCATGCAAGCAGCGCATGATCTTTGTAGAACTGATGCAGCAGCCAATCAGATTAAAGCCCGCCCTCCCCTCCCTGGCTGAGTGACAGAACATGTAGAGCTTTGAATTTGGCCACAAGTTATTGGCCTATATAATTCCAAACTTCAAATAGGTAACTAAAGTTAAATTTGGAGTATTCTGTCATTCATAGATTTATTGGGCTACATAGCTCCAAGGGAAATTGCATAAAAAACAACAAAAGTCACTCTTGTATAAATTCATTGTTTAACAAACAACAATAATAGGTATTATTACATAATGCACCATGTTATTACATTTCCTAGAGAATAAAAAAGTTGCAAGTGCATTTTGTAAAAATCTTCTCAAAATGTAATAACTTATTACATAATGCGGCAAAATTTATTACAAAATGCGTTGGGGCAGTTTATTACAAAATGCGGCTTTATTACAAAATGAAATGAAAAAGTTATTACATTTTGGACGTTTATTACAAAATGCACCGTTATTACAAAATGCGGCTCAACAAGGTCGCCGAAGGCCACCAAATGAAAGTTTATATATGACTTCCTATCAGAACACATATGTTCCCAGTCTTCAATATATCCAAGCCTAGAAGCCTTTGACAATTGTAACATTTTGCTTGACCTCCAGTTTGACCTTTCAAAGTCATCTGAGGTCAACTTAAACACAGCCAAAATATAGGTCATACATGACTTCCTATGTCAGTAGTACAAACTTACTCTCTATCTGCAACCATATATCTCCCACAGGTGATTTTTTCTCCATAAGACCCAATATTAAAGTACAGCGCCCCCTCTAGACCCACTTTCGTCAATTCAATCAAAATGGCATTTGCACTGTACATTAAGTGTATCAAGGTGAGTTGATTGCCAGATTTACAAAAAAAGCAAGACAGTTTTTGAGAAATAATTTTTTGAAATTTCAAGTCCTATCTTCTAACATTGTTAATATTTTCCTTGATATTGAGTTTGACCTTTCATAGTCATCTGAGGTCAACTTTAAAACAGCCAAAATAAAAGGTCATATATGACTTCCTATATGTCGGTAATACAAACTTAATCCCTATCTGCAATCATTTGGCCCCCACAGGCCATCTTGCATGTTCATAAAGTACAGCGCCCCCAATAGACCCACTTCCATCGATTCAATCAAAATGGCGCTCACACTGTATATTGACAGTACCAAGGTAAGTTGATTACCTGATTTAGAAAAAAATTTATCACACAGGTTTTGAGAAATAATTTTTTAAAATTTCTCAGTCCTACCTTTAAAATTGGAGCAAAAATTTTAAGGGCCCTTTAAACAGACAAAAATGATTTAATCAAAAATCTGAGAAAAAAAAAATTCTAGAGAAATATTGCAGTAGTACGTTATGGCAAATTTATACGAAAATTCATCAGGCAAAAAAGAAGAGAAATTTCAGACGACAGAAGCCACACCACGAAAAAAGCTTAGCTAACAAAAATTAATTTTGTAATTTAATCATGAACTGTTAAAATGTTATCTACTATTTTTTTAAATCACAATACAACTTTCAATTTTCATTATAAATTAACGGTAATAATCTTAAACTTTTTCAATACTATTTTATTATTAGCAAATGTTACAATATTGTTACTTCTTTGTTGTTCGATTACGCTTTGTGAAAATGCATTCAGTGACATATCGTGCTAATAAAGCGTTTGAAACGAGTTGAACTGAGATAAAGGGGAGAGAATGAAAAAGAAAGAGTATTTTGGAACATCATGAATACCTATTGAATCTGGCATGACCAGAGCACTGCATTGCATTTGTCCAGAGTAAGTTTGTGTGTACTGTATGTGCGCACGAGAGAGTGTACTGTATGTGTGCGCGAGAGAGTGTACTGTATATGTGTACTGTATGTGTGCGCGAGAGAGTGTACTGTATGTGTGTACTGTATGTGTGCGCGAGAGAGTGTACTGTGTGTGTGTACGAAAGAGTGTACTGTAAGTGTGTACTGTACGTGTGCGCGAGAGAGTGTACTGTATGTGTGTGCGAGAGACTGTACTGTAAGTGTGTACTGTATGTGTGCGCGAGAGAGTGTACTGTATGTGTGTACTGTATGTGTGCGCGAGAGAGTGTACTGTATGTGTGTACTGTATGTGTGCGCGAGAGCTTGTACTGTAAGTGTGTACTGTATGTGTGCGCGAGAGAGTGTACTGTATGTGTGTACTGTATGTGTACGCGAGAGTGTACTGTATGTGTGTACTGTATGTGTGCGCGAGAGAGATTACTGTATGTGTGTACTGTATGTGTGCGTGAGAGAGAGTACTGTATGTGTGTACTGTATGTGTGCGCAAGAAAGTGTACTGTATGTGTGTACTGTATGTGTGCGCGAGAGAGTTTACTGTATGTGTGTACTGTATGTGCGCGCGAGAGTGTACTGTATATGTGTACTCTATGTGTGCGCGAGAGAGTGTACTGTATGTGTGTACTGTATGTGTCCGTGAGAGAGTGTACTGTATGTAAGCGCTAGAGAGTGTACTGTATATGTGTACTCTATGTGTGCACAAGAGAGTGTACTGTATGTGTGTACTGTATGTGTGCGCGAGAGAGTGTACTGTATGTGTGTACTGTATGTGTGCGCGAGAGAGTTTACTGTATGTGTGTACTGTATGTGTGCGCGAGAGAGTTTACTGTATGTGTGTACTGTATGTGTGCGCGAGAGAGTGTACTGTATGTGTGTGCGAGAAAGTGTACTGTATGTGTGTACTGTATGTGTGCGCGAGAGTGTACTGTATGTGTGTACTGTACGTGTCCGTGAGAGAGTGTACTGTATGTGTGTGCGAGAGAGTGTACTGTATGTGTGTACTGTATGTAAGCGCTAGAGAGTAACTGTATGTGTGTACTGTATGTGTGCGCGAGCGAGTGTACTGTATGTGTGTACTGTATTTGTGCACGAGAGAGTTTTTTGGAAAACAAAAACTCTGGAACAGAGTAGACCAACTACTATAGTTGGACAGTAATATGTTTTCCTGTTCTTGCTTGATGTAGGATTCCAGCAACTCAAGAATTCATGGCCCCCTTTGTCTCCCACTATTTTCACTAGGTGACAGATCTGCACTGTTGGCAGGACTCTTACGATGCTGTATAGTTGTAATGCGTGCAGAATGTGGTGTTTGGCGTTGTCTTGCTGAAATAAGCAAGGTCTTCCTTGAAAAAACATCCAGATGGCAGCATACACTATACAGGTTTTGGAGCAACATATACAGCCTCTCAGACATTTTTTTCAGGCAGGGCTTTGCGTATTTCAGCAAGAGAATGCAAAATCACATTGTGCAAGTTATAACATCCTGGATCCATAGTAAAGGAATCCAGGAGCTAAACTGGCCTGTCTGCAGTCCAGACAGGTCACCCATTGAAAAATCTGGCGCACAAATGCGACAAGAGTCGGCAAAAGTAATGAGCTGAAATCCATAAGAATTTAGCTTTCAAAACTACAGTAATTGGTCTCCTCAGATCCATTTTTTGCAACGTTCCAACTTTTCTGGAAACAAGATTGTATATATGCGCAATTGTGTGTGTGTGTGTGTGTGTGTGTGTGTGTGTGTGTGATTCTGCACACTATTATATGTGGACTCTGTGTAAGGTAAATGGAAGAGGAAGTAAGGCACTGTGTTGGACAGATCAGGTGTCCTCACCGGACATCCCACGATGAGGTCACTAGCCCTCAGGTCCTCGCCCTGATGCTGAATGAACTGAAGGGAGGAGAGGGCGGAGTCAGGGCCAGGGGCAGGGCTGAGTTCCTCCAATAGGAGGCAGTACTGAGAGAGCTGCTGAGCAGGTGCATCGAGGCACGTCGGGAATGCCAGGGGTGAGGGCGGGGCTGAATCCGGCAGCTTCATCTAGGAAAAGGGTAAAGGACAGCTACTGCCTCCTCCTGGTGTATCATCTATCTTACAGCACACACTATACCTTTTATAAGCCACCAAAACATATTCTATACCAACCAACATTTTAAAGTATGCTCTATAATTTACACCATCCATCATTGGGGACAACTGATCTTGGACATCACAGTATGCTTAATACTCTTCATCATCTACAACCCCAATTCTGAAATAGTTGGGATAAAGTGTAAATCGTGAATCAAAACACAATGACTTTCAAATCACACCAGCCAGAATTTTATTCACAATAGAACAGAGATAACATAGCAGATGTTGAAACTGAGAAATTTTACAATTTTATCCACAACATGAGGTCATTTCAAATTTCATGGCTGCTACAGGTCTCAAAAAAGTTGGGACAGGGGCCTGTTTACCATGGTGTAGCATCTCCTCTTCTTTTTAACACAGAGTGGAGGCGTCTGGGCATTGAGGAGACAATTCTTAGTTTACCCATTGGAATTTGATCCCACTCTTGTTTAATACAGGCTTCCAGCTGCTAGAGAGTTTTGGGTCTCCTTTTTCAGACTTTTAGTTTAATCATGTGCCAGTTCAGCACACGGACTCTTCTACTACGAAGCCATGCTGTTGTAATAGCTGCAGTATGTGGTTTTGCATTGTCCTGCTGAAATACACAAGGCCTTCCCTGGAATAGATGTCATCTGGAGGGGAGCATATGTTGCTCTGAAACCTGTATATATTCTTTTCAGCATTCATGGTGCTTTTTAAAACAAGTGTCCCACACTATATGCACTAATGCATCCCCAGACCATCAGAGATGTTGGCTTTTGAACTGAACACTGATAACAGGAGGGGTGGTCTTTCTCCTCTTTAGCCCGGAGGAAAAGACGCCCATAATTTCTAACAAGAATGTCAAATTTGGACTCGACTGACCACAGGACACTTTGCCACTTTGCTACAGTCCATTTTAAATGAGTCTTGGCCCACAGAACACGCTGGCGCTTCTGGATCATGCTCAACAATGGCTTCCTTTTTGCGTGATAGAGTTTTAGGTGGCATCTATGGATGGCACAGCGGACTGTGTTTACAGACAGTGGTTTCTTGAAGTATCCCCGGGCCCATTCAGTTATGTCAATAACAGAATCATGCTGGTGAGTGATGCAGTGGCGTCTGAGGGCCCGAAGATCACGGGCATCCAGTAAAGGTCTTCGGCCTTGTCTCTTATGCACAGAGATTTTTCCAGTTTCTCTGAATCTTTTGATGATGTTATACACTGTCAATGATGAGACCTTCAAGGCCTTTGCAATTTGACGTTAAGGAACATTGTTTTTTAAAGTATTCCACAATTTTTTACGCAAGCCTTCACAGGTTGGAGAGCCTCTGGCCATCTTTACTTCTGAGAGACTCAGCCTCTCTAAGACATCCCTTTTATAGCCAATCATGTTACACACCTGATGCCAGTTAGCTTAATTACTTGCCAAATGATCTTTCAGCTGATTCCCTTGTACTTTTGTATATTAATTGCTTTTTCAGCCTGTGTCCCAACATTATTGAGCCTGCTGCAGCCAGAAAATTTGAAATAAGCCCATTTTATGGATAAAATGTAAAATGTCTCAGTTTCAACATTTGAAACGTTATCTATGTTCTATTGAAAATAACATATTAGCTCATATGATCTAAAAGTTGTTGCATTTTGATTTTTTTTCACATGATTCACTTTGTCTCAACTATTTCGGAAGTGGGGTTGTATAACACTGAATGCTCTATTCCAGGGGTTCCCAAACTTTTCCAAATCAGGGCCCACTAGAAAATCTAAAAAATGTCCGCGGCCCACATTTGTCCTATAAACAGTACATAGACGAAATTATGCATTCTCAGAACACTTAACAGCAACAATAACTGTTGTTGTTGTTGTTCAGAAAATAAAATGAATAAAAAACAACAACAACAACAACAACAATAATTGTTGTTGTTGTTTATTTATTTATGTATTTATTTATTTATTATTATTATTATTATTATTATAAAGATTCAGATTGAAATAAAAGTAGGGGGATAAAGGAAGCCCAAACTTGTAATCTGTGGTGTACACACAAGACAGAATTAATTATCGAACACAGTACGTGCTCCTCCGATTATGACCCCCGGTCATGATGACCAAAAAGCTACATTCCGATCATAAACTATATAAGGTTCCTAATATATTGTGAGGTCAATAACACTCATTAGGTTATTACTTCTAAATATTTTTTTAAATCGTGCAATAAATATTTTACAATAAAAATAATAAAAAATCATATTTGCAAAAATGAATCATATTTTTAATGACCTCTCACGGCCCACCTGCAGTACCACCACGGCCCACCAGGGGGCCGCGGCCCACACTTTGGGAATCACTGCTCTATTCCATTTATTAAAAAATATAGCATACTTTATGCCAGGGGTGTCAAACTGACCGGTAAACAGGCCAAGAGGCTGCAGGTTTTCACTCCAACAATGCAGAAGCGAACCTTTTACGCACCGTTTACGGCACCAACAACAGGGGAAGCACGGCACCAACAAAAGGGGAAGCACGACACCAACAACAGGGGAAGCACGACACCAGCAACAGGGGAAGCACGGCACCAGCAACAGGGGAAGCACGGCACCAACAACAGGGGAAGCACGGCACCAGCAACAGGGGAAGCACGGCACCAACAACAGGGGAAGCACGGCACCAGCAACAGGGGAAGCACGGCACCAACAACAGGGAGAGCACGGCACCAACAACAGGGGAAGCACGGCACCAACAACAGGGAGAGCACAGCACCAACAAAAGGGGAAGCACGGCACCAGCAACAGGGGAAGCACGGCACCAACAAAAGGAGAAGCACGGCACCAACAACAGTGGAAGCACGGCACCAACAACAGGGGAAGCACGGCACCAACAACAGGGGAAGCACGGCACCAACAACAGGGAGAGCACAGCACCAACAACAGGGGAAGCACGGCACCAGCAACAGGGGAAGCACGGCACCAACAACAGGGGAAGCACGGCACCAACAACAGGGGAAGCACGGCACCAACAACAGGGGAAGCACGGCACCAACAACAGTGGAAGCACAGCACCAACAACAGGGGAAGCACGGCACCAGCAACAGGGGAAGCAAGGCAACAACAACAGGGGAAGCACGGCACCAACAACAGGGAGAGCACGGCACCAACAACAGGGGAAGCACAGCACCAACAACAGGGGAAGCACGGCACCAACAACAGGGGAAGCAAGGCACCAACAACAGGGGAAGCACGGCACCAACAACAGGGGGAACACGGCACCAACAACAGGGGCAGCACTGCACCAGCAACAGGGGGAACACGGCACCAACAACAGGGGGAACACGGCACCAACGAAAGGGGAAACACGGCACCAACAAAAGGGGAAGCACGGCACCAACAAAAGGGGAAGCACGGCACCAACAAAAGGGGAAACACGTCACCAACAACAGGGGCAGCACTGCACCAGCAACAGGGGGAACACGGCACCAACGAAAGGGGAAACACGGCACCAACAAAAGGGGAAGCACGGCACCAACAAAAGGGGAAGCACAATACCAACAAAAGGGGAAACACGTCACCAACAACAGGGGAAGCACGGCACCAACAACAGGGGAAGCACGACACCAACAAAAGGGGAAACACGTCACCAACAACAGGGGAAGCACGGCAACAACAACAGGGGAAACACGGCACCAACAAAAGGGGAAGCACGGCACCAACAAAAGGGGAAACACGGCACCAACAAAAGGGGAAGCACGGCACCAACAAAAGGGGAAGCACAACACCAACAAAAGGGGAAACACGTCACCAACAACAGGGGAAGCACGGCAACAACAACAGGGGAAACACGGCACCAACAAAAGGGGAAGCACGGCACCAACAAAAGGGGAAGCACGGCACCAACAAAAGGGGAAACACGGCACCAACAAAAGGGGAAGCACGGCACCAACAACAGGGGAAGCACGACACCAACAACAGGGGAAGCACGACACCAACAAAAGGGGAAACACGGCACCAACAAAAGGGGAAACACGGCACCAACAAAAGGAGAAACATGGAACCAACAACAGGGGAAGCACGACACCAACAACAGGGGAAACACGTAACCAACAAAAGGGGAAGTACGGCACCAACAACAGGGGAAGCACGGTTCCAACAACAGGGGAAGCACGGCACTAACAACAGGGGAAGCACGGCAAATACAACAGGGGAAGCACGGCACCAACAAAAGGGGAAACACGTAACCAACAAAAGGGGAAGTACGGCACCAACAACAGGGGAAGCACAGCACCAAAAACAGGGGAAGCACAGCACCAACAACAGGGGAAGCACGACACCAACAAAAGGGGAAGCACGGCACCAGCAACAGGGGAAGCACGGTACCAACAACAGGGGAAGCACGGCACTAACAACAGGGGAAGCACGGCAAATACAACAGGGGAAGCACGGCACCAACAACAGGGGAAGCACGGCACCAGCAACAGGGGAAGCACGGCACCAGCAACAGGGGAGGCACGGTACCAACAACAGGGGAAGCACGGCACCAACAACAGGGGCAGCACTGCACCAGCAACAGGGGGAACACGGCACCAACAACAGGGGAAGCACGGCACCAACAACAGGGGAAGCACGGCACCAACAACAGGGGAAGCACGGCACCAGCAACAGGGGAAGCACGGCACCAACAACAGGGGAGGCACGGTACCAACAACAGGGGAAGCACGGCACCAACAAAAGGGGAAGCACGGCACCAACAAAAGGGGAAACACGGCACCAACAACAGGGGAAGCACAGCACCAACAACAGGGGAAGCACGGCACCAACAACAGGGGAAGCACAGCACCAACAACAGGGGAAACACGTCACCAACAAGAGGGGAAGTACGGCACCAACAACAGGGGAAGCACAGCACCAACAACAGGGGAAGCACAGCACCAACAACAGGGGAAGCACGGCACCAACAACAGGGGAAGCACAGCACCAACAACAGGGGAGGCACGGTACCAACAACAGGAGAAGCACGGCACCAACAACAGGGGAGGCACGATACCAACAACAGGGGAAGCACGGCACCAGCGACAGGGGAAGCACGGCACCAACAACAGGGGAAGCACAGCACCAACAACAGGGGAGGCACGGTACCAACAACAGGAGAAGCACGGCACCAACAACAGGGGAGGCACGATACCAACAACAGGGGAAGCACGGCACCAACAACAGGGGAAGCACGGCACCAACAACAGGGGAAGCACGGCACCAGCAACAGGGGAAGCACGGCACCAGCAACAGGAGAAGCACGGCACCAACAACAGGGGAAGCACGGCACCAACAACAGGGAGAGCACGGCACCAGCAACAGGGGAAGCACGGCACCAACAACAGGGGAAGCACGGCACCAACAACAGGGAGAGCACGGCACCAGCAACAGGGGAAGCACAGCACCAACAACAGGGTAAGCACGGCACCAGCAACAGGGGAAGCACGGCACCAACAACAGGGGAAGCACGGCACCAACAACAGGGGAAGCACGGCACCAACAACAGGGAGAGCACAGCACCAACAAAAGGGGAAGCACAGCACCAACAACAGGGAGAGCATGGCACCAGCAACAGGGAAAGCACAGCACCAACAACAGGGGAAGCACGGCACCAACAACAGGGAAAGCACAGCACCAACAACAGGGGAAGCACGGCACCAACAACAGGGGAAGCACGGCACCAACAACAGGGGAAGCACGGCACCAACAACAGGGAGAGCACGGCACCAGCAACAGGGGAAGCACGGCACCAACAACAGGGTAAGCACGGCACCAGCAACAGGGGAAGCACGGCACCATCAACAGGGGAAGCACGGCACCAACAACAGGGGAAGCACGGCACCAACAACAGGGAGAGCACGGCACCAGCAACAGGGGAAGCACAGCACCAACAACAGGGTAAGCACGGCACCAGCAACAGGGGAAGCACGGCACCATCAACAGGGGAAGCACGGCACCAACAACAGGGGAAGCACGGCACCAACAACAGGGGAAGCACGCCACCAACAACAGGGGAAGCACGGCACCAACAACAGGGAGAGCACGGCACCAGCAACAGGGGAAGCACGGCACCAACAACAGGGTAAGCACGGCACCAGCAACAGGGGAAGCACGGCACCATCAACAGGGGAAGCACGGCACCAACAACAGGGAGAGCACGGCACCAGCAACAGGGGAAGCACGGCACCAACAACAGGGGAAGCACGGCACCAGCAACAGGGGAAGCACGGCACCAACAACAGGGGAAGCACGGCACCAACAACAGGGGAAGCACGGCACCAACAACAGGGGAAGCACGGCACCAACAACAGGGAGAGCACGGCACCAGCAACAGGGGAAGCACGGCACCAACAACAGGGTAAGCACGGCACCAGCAACAGGGGAAGCACGGCACCATCAACAGGGGAAGCACGGCACCAACAACAGGGGAAGCACGGCACCAACAACAGGGGAAGCACGGCACCAACAACAGGGGAAGCACGCCACCATCAACTAGGGAAGCAAGGCACCAACAACAGGGAGAGCACGGCACCAGCAATAGGGGAAGCACGGCACCAACAAAAGGGGAAGCACGGCACCAGCAACAGGGGAAGCACGGCACCAGCAACAGGGGAAGCACGGCACCATCAACAGGGGAAGCACGACACCAACAACAGGGGAAGCACGGCACCAACAACAGGGGAAGCACGCCACCATCAACTGGGGAAGCACGGCACCAACAACAGGGGAAGCACGGCACCATCAACAGGGGAAACACGGCACCAACAACATGGGGAACACGGCACCAGCAACAGGGGAAGCACGGCACCAACAACAGGGGGAACACGGCACCAGCAACAGGGAAAGCACGGCACCAACAACTGGGGAAGCACGGCACCAACAACAGGGGAAGCACGGCACCAACAACAGTGGAAGCATGGCACCAACAACAGGGGGAGCACGGCACCAACAACAGGGGAAGCACGGCACCAACAACAGGGGGAACACGGCACCAGCAACAGGGAAAGCACAGCACCAACAACTGGGGAAGCACGGCACCAACAACAGGGGAAGCACGGCACCAACAACAGTGGAAGCATGGCACCAACAACAGGGGGAGCATGGCCTATACAACAGGGGAAGGACAGCACCAACATAATCCCATAGTGATGAAGAAACATTAATGGTAACAAAGAACTCCAAGAGGTAACACTAACATCACATGCAATAGGCCTACAAGTGATATTTATTTTCTTTAAAAATTGCAACTCTCATTTCAGCATTTTCGCAGCAATTGTATTTCATTTTAAGATAGAACTTCACTTATTTAAAATATTTGCAGCAGTAGAAAGAAAATATATAAATATGAAACTTGAGCATATCGAAATTATGAACATCGGTGCCACGGCTGGACCTGGAACCAAAATCTGACCTGTTCACAAATTTTTTCCAGGTCACAAATTTCACCTCACAAACAGTGAACCCCGCACAGTTAACAAGCGTTATCGATACTATATTTGAGGTCGATGTCTGTCTGTCTGTGTGTATGTACACTTTTTTCTCCTACCTTTCTCAACCGATTATCACCAAATTTGTTGTGAATATCCACTTGGACACAAAAGGAAGGACTTGACGTTGCCCGATTTTTGAAAAACGGTCATGCGAGCTGCCGGATAGCTCAATCGGTTAAGGCACTGCGTTGCAGTGCAGAAGTGACTATTACGTCGGGGGTTCGAGCCGCGGTCTTACCAGCCGGCAGTGGTCGACAGCTTTTTCAGAGTAGCGCACAATTGGCCATCGCACTACAGGGATTCAAATTGGGAAGGGACTGCCGGGTAAGGGGATATAAATAAACAGCTTTGTTCGTTGCTCAAGCGCCTCCTGTTGGCCAGACGGGTGTTCGTCAGGAAGATTCTAAGCCTGGTCATGTCCAGGTATCCTCCGCCCTCGTTCTGAACTTTTGAAGATTCAACCAATGATTGTATAAGAATCAGTGGCTGACGGGCACATGCTTCGGAGGAGAGCCGTGAACTGTCCTCACTATCCTGAGTTGGCAGCAGGGGGCCGCATACGAGCAGCTTTTTACATAGTTCACCAATTGGGCATTCCAGATTCGGGTGGGAGTGGAGATGGCAAATTTATATTATTAAAAAAAAAAAAGAAAAGAAAAACAGTCATGCACCGGGTAGCAGGTAGCAGCTAGTCTTCAATAATCAGCAAACTGTATCTTGTAATTAGGAAAAAAGCCACTAGATGGCAGTGTTGACTTTTTTTGTTAAGCCCAGTCTGGAGCTAGGTTTGGGCATGTCCTGGGCATGTCTGAGAGGGGAAGTCCCGAGGAAAAAAAAGTCTAAGTGTGGGAGGGGGCTGCAAATGAGTATATGAGGAGAGAAATTGGGAGAGTAAAGTAGTTGGAGAAATTGCAAGGAGAAGGATGCATGTGACCAGACCTGTCACTCTTTTCACGACCTGTGAAGCTTTTTGTGGATTTTTGCCTGTGTTGGAGCATTTTCCTCACCCAGAACATCACCAAGCAACCCCATCTCAAAGGGATTGTCAATATTTTTTTTCTTGTATATATCAATCTTGGTCATTAGTATAAATTGTAGATTTGGTGTTAGTCTTTGTTAAATAAAATCTGTTTAAGTTTTAAAATTTTGTCTGTCATCCCTCGCTGTCTTATGTTACAGAATAGCAAACTAAATCGGAAGTGAGGTTCCTTCATTTAAAGAGACTATGATTGCATGAAATATGACTTAATTAAAACATGTATAATGATGATAGACATCATCTGTCACACCTTTCATTCCCGTCTACAAACTCAAAGTTCTTCTTTTTTTACCCCAGCTGGTGACATGCAATGTCTTAAGGTTCAATCAAAAATGGTTCCAATGTTGCTGTGTCACCGGGGACAGACTGAACTTCAACTCCAACTCCAACACAAGCTACGCTTTGTGGCTGGGATTTAAAATCCATATAACTTTATTTCTTAGTCCGTGAGCTGCGTAACGAGGGGAGATCCTTTTAACTTAAGGGCAATCCGTACATGTTGACATAAATGTAATAGAATCAAATTTAGATTATTATATGTTTTAAAGGAATTTTAATAATTGGATTGTTACAGTAAATTGTAGTTAAAAATAGATTTGGTCAATTTATCCCAATTACGACGATGAAACTCACATTAAGAAGAAGATCACATTTATTTTGTGTAAGTTGATTTAACAGAACTTTGATTTCTTGGCTGCTGAAGTTATTCTTTCTACATCCTTTTTCCCCTGGCATCTCTCCAGTTGTTGTTCCAAATTCGGCAATTTGTACGCGGCTCAACATCTGCCCTTATATGGTGTTTAGTGGGCATTACCTATGCTAATTACAAACTGCAGCCCCGCGCCACTGATTTACAATCAAATGGGATTCATCATTCAACGCTCCTGGGTAAGAGCAGATTTGGATGACAAGAATGTTTGTTTGGTGCATCTGGAGTTGACTTCTCTTTATTTTTCTCTTAACAAAAAAATAAGAGAAAGTATGAGAGAACTTTAGGAGAATTTTGCTGCATGAGGCCCATTGTCTTAGGCCTACCTTTTGTTTATCTGCCTTCCATGTCACTGAATCGGCGTCGGTTGTGTTAGGAACTGAGCCATATCTGTTATAGTATTCTTTATCATACCTATGATAGTATAAATCTTTATCTTTGAGTAATTATACTTCACTCTGTGGCATCCATGCATAATTACAGAATTCTGCACTATACCAGTGAGCTATTAAAGTGACTAAAATATTGTAATGAAATTGTTTGGTGGAGGGATATGCAGGTGGAAGCAATCGTCGGCGAATTGTAGGATGATCACGTGGGGAAGGAGGTTTGAAAAGGGGGGAGGGGGAGAGGGAGGGGGGGCTGGCTGTTGGCGAGGAGAGTGATTTCTGGAGTGCTGGGGAACAGAAGGAGGCTGGGGCAGCGTACCTGGATTTGGGGGGCTCAACGTGGGACGTCGCGGGATTGCTGCCGTTTTGGGATCCCTTTCGGAGACGGAGCTGTCGGTATTTTTTTACACGGACTGGTTTTGTGTTTTGGGCAGTCGGGACGCCGATGCCCATGAACTGAAAGACTCGGGGAGGGGTGTTAAAATGGTCACTGGATGTAGCAAAGTGGGAGTTTGTGTTTTTAGTTTATGAATTAGGTGTGCGCGTGCGTGTGCGTGTGTGTGTGGGGGAAGGGGGAGTTGAGGGAGAGTATTGTGTGATTAGGTTGGGTAGGTTGGGTACGTTGGGTGTGTTGGGTGGGGGGGTTAATGAATTGTAGTATGATGCTCAAAATGAGTATAGCTGAGTCGTTTGTGCTGGCATTTTAATGAATTTAACGCGTGATCGAATAATAAAGAATGTCGTATTGAGCTGTGTGTTCTGGGTTTGTGTGGAAGTTGGGGACGACTGCCGGACCTTACTGGCTAAAAAAGGTGGTGGTAGCCCTTAATTAAATTATTCGGATTGGTCTTATTACAATATAATATAATACTATTACAGTATACTGTATCCACTGGGAGTGACTATACTATGGTTTATTATACCTTAGAGTTATTAGGTTATAATGCATCATACTATCTTATACTCAATCATGAAGTTCAGCTTTTATAGTATACTGTATCATATCGGAAAGCTATTATACTTTGATGTACTCAGCAATTATAATGTGAATATTTATAAGGTACTGCAGTATACAATATCATATTTGAGAGCTATTGTATTAAACTTTGTCACATCAGTAAACAATGACTATGTACTATATCATGTCTGAGCTATTACCACATAATCTATCATACCTGAGCGCTTGCATAACATATCCTACCAGCTCAGTGAGCTATTAGAGTATACTATAACATGTCTGACAGCTAGAATAGGGCACCCATATCTCTCAACTCTTATTGTATCTATGCAATGTTTTTTGTATGAGAGATCACATTATTTACATATGCAAACCCCAATTCCAGTGAAGTTGGGACATTTTGTGAAATGTGAATAAAAGCAGAATACAATGATTTGCCAATCCTGTTCAACCTATGTTCAATTGAGTGCACTAAAAAGACAAAATATTCAAGATGTTCAAAATGATAAACTGTATTTTTTTAGTAATATTCACTCATTTTGAATTTGATGCCTTCAACATTTTCCAAAATAAGTTGACAGAGGCATGTTTCCCACTGTGTTAATTAACTGTGCAATTGCAAATTGAGAAATATTATTCTTAAACTGTTGGACAATTTGTTCACGCCGTTGTTGACAAAGTGGTAAACCTCACCCCAACCTTACCTGCGAACGACTGAGCCTTTCAGCGATGCTCCTTTAATGCGTAATCATGACACTCACCTGTGTCCAATTAACCTGTTCACCTGTGGAATGTTCCACACAGGTGTTTTTTGAGCATTTCTCAACTTGCCCAGTCCTTGGTTGCCCCTGTTCCAGCCTCTTCGTTGAATATCAGTTCAACATTAAATATCTTGTTTTTGCTGAGGACTCGATTTTATAAATGTGGAAAAGCATTTGCAAATCGTTCTATTCTGTTTTCATTCACGTTTTACATAACGTTCCAACTTCATTAGAATTGGGGTTTGTAGTCAACGATCCATTATCTATGGCATTTAGCACACCTGTGTCAGGTCAGTTTGTCCTCAGATTCTCACCTTGAAGAATTCTGTAGCCTGAATAACAAGCGGCGAGTCCATTTCCGGCTTGGTTCTGATAAAGTGAGAGTACTGGAGGAGCTGCATTTTCTGGAGAGAGAGAGAGAGTTAGAGAGAGAGAGCGAGAGAATTTTCCTGGAATAAATAATTGTTTTGAAAGACAGATGCAATTTTCAAAGGAGTATCTTCATTTTGGGAATCTACTTCACATACAGTATGGAACATATTATTACATTTATGTAGTTATGTAATAAGCCATGGAAACAGGTGTTAAAACGAAGAGCACAGTTGAGAAAGGAAGACACAAGCATAGATGCAAACTCACACTGACACAAACATGCACCCCCGCACATCCAGGCACATACACGCATGGCCATGTGCGCAGACATGCACGCATGCAGACGTACATATTTGCTAAAGCACTCCTGAAGCAGTAGCGGTTGGGTGAGGGCGCCCTCCATGGCAGGAAGCAGATACTGCGTGTGGAAGGCACTCAGGCTGGACCAATTAGAAAAGAGGGCCCGTCCCTGGCCTCGCAGGGTAGGGGGTGTGTCCTCAGTATCCAGAAGTGGCAGGTAGCTCTGCTCCACCCCCCTCAGCAGGGCCACATACTGCCTTTCCATCACCAACAGTCTGCAGGCCAACTGGCTCGCCTTACTGTGAACCAAAGCACAGGAGCTCTCAACATCACAAGAGCTCTCACACACATGGAAACTCGCTCATTTTCACTGGAACTCACTCTCATATGGAGCCACTCAAGAGTCGTACACAGACACTCACTGTGATACAAAGGAACACTCACACAGGAACTCACTCTCAGAGCAACAGAAACATCACACGATGGAAGAATTATCTGATGGATCACATTACTATGGAAAGCACAACATCAGACCCCACGGAACTTCAAACAACAGAACCCCCGTCCATCTGACCCCACGGAACAGCACACAACAGAACCCCCGTCCATCGAACCCCACGGAACAGCACACAACAGAACCCCCGTCCATCTGACCCCACGGAACAGCAAACACCAGAACCCCCGTCCATCTAACCCCACGGAACAGCACACAACAGAACCCTCGTCCATCTGACCCCACGGAACAGCACACAACAGAACCCCCGTCCATCTAACCCCACGGAACAGCACACAACAGAACCCCCGTCCATCTGACCCCACGGAACAGCACACAACAGAACCCCCGTCCATCTGACCCCATGGAACAGCACACAACAGAACCCCCGTCCATCTAACCCCACGGAACAGCACACAACAGAACCCCCGTCCATCTAACCCCACGGAACAGCACACAACAGAACCCCCGTCCATCTGACCCCACTAAACAGCACACAACAGAACCCTTGTCCATCTGACCCCACCGAACAGCACACAACAGAACCCCGTCCATCTGACCCCACCCAACAGCATATAACAGAACCCCCCTCCATCTCCTCCCCCAGAACAGCACACACCAGAACCCTTGTCCATCTGACCCCACCGAACAGCACAAAACAGAACCCCCGTCCATCTGACCCCACGGAAAAGCACACAACAGAACCCCCATCCATCTTACCCCACGGAACAGGACACAACAGAACCCCCGTCCATCAGACCCCACCCAACAGCACAAAACAGAACCCCCATCCATCTGACCCCACCAAACAGCACACAACAGAACTCCCATCCATCTGACCCCACCGAACAGCACACAACAGAACACCGTCCATCTAACCCCACCCAACAGCACACAACAGAGCCCCCGTCCATCTGACCCCAACGAACAGCATATAACAGAACCCCCATCCATCTGACCCCACCGAACAGCCCACAACAGAACCCCGTCCACCTGACCCCACCCAACAGCACACAACCGAACCCCGTCCATCTGACCCCACACAACAGAGCCCCCGTCCATCTGACCCCACCGAACAGCATATAACAGAACCCCCGTCCATCTGACCCCACCGAACAGCATATAACAGAACCCCCGTCCATCTGACCCTACGGAACAGCACACAACAGAACACCTGTCCATCTGACCCCACCGAACAGCCCACAACAGAACCCCATCCATCTGACCCCACCCAACAGCACACAACCGAATCCCGTCCATCAGACCCCACCGTACAGCACACAACAGAACCCCCGTCCATCTGACCCCACCGAACAGCATATACCAGAACCCCCGTCCATCTGACCCCACCGAACAGCATATAACAGAACCCCCGTCCATCGGACCCCACGGAACAGCACACAACAGAACACCTGTCCATCTGACCCCACCTAAGGGCATATAACAGAATCCCCGTCCATCTGACTCCACCGAACAGCACACAACAGAACCCTTGTCCATCTGACCCCACCGAACAGCACACAACAGAACCCCGTCCATCTGACCCCACGGAACAGCATACAACAGAACCCCTGTCCATCTGACCCCACCCAACAGCACACAACAGAACTCCGTCCATCTGACCTCACCCAACAGCATATAACAGAACCCCCGTTCATCTGACCCCACCCAACAGCACACAAAAGAACCCCCGTCCATCTGACCCCACGGAACAGGACACAAAAGAACCCCCGTCCATCTGACCCCACCGAACAGCACACAACAGAACCCCCATCCATCTGACCCCACCGAACAACACACAACAGAACCTCCTTCCATCTGACCCCACCGAATAGCACACACCAGAACCCTCGCCCATCTGACTCCACCGCACAGCACACAACACAACCCCCATCCATCTGACCCCACCCAACAGCATATAACAGAACCCCTGTCCATCTGACCCCACCCAACAGCACACAACAGAACCCCCGTCCATCTGACCCCACTGAACAGCACACAACAGGGCCCCCGTCCATCTGACCCCACTGAACAGCACACAACAGAACCCCCGTCCATCTGACCCCACTGAAGAGCACACAACAGAACCCCTGTCCATCTGACCCCACCCAACAGCACACAACAGAACCCCCGTCCATCTGATCCCACCGAACAACACACAACAGAACCTCCTTCCATCTGACCCCACCGAACAGCACACAACAGAACCTCCATCCATCTGACCCCTCCGAACAGCACACAACAGAACCACCGTCCATCTGACCCCACTGAACAGCACACAACAGAGCCCCCGTCCATCTGACCTGTAATGTGAATATAGGCCACTAGATGGCAGTGTTTACCTTTTTTTTGTTAAGCTCAGACTGGAGTCATGTTTAGACATGTCCTGGACATGTCTGGGGCAAGTCTCAGAAAATAAATAAAAAAGAGGTCTAAATGTGGGTGGGGTCTGCAAAAGAGTATCTAAGGAAAAGAATTGAGACAGTAAAGTAGTAGGAGAAATTGCAAGAAGATGACCAGACCTGCCATTCTGTTCAAGACCTGTGACGTTTCTTTTGTGGATTCTTGCCTGTAAAAGAGCCTTTTCCTCACCCAGCACATCACCAGAAAACCTACAAGGACTGTAAATATTTCTGTTTTTTTGTGTTTTCCAATCAATCTTGGTCTTTAGGTTAGTTAGTTGTTATTGTCTTTGATAATTAAATGTGTTTGAGATTTTAAAACTGTGTCTGTCATCCCTTGCTGTTGCTGTTGCTGTTATGTTGTAAATGTAATAACAAATTGGGGCCATAACAAATTGGGGGCTCAAGGTCCGGGATAGACCATTTTGTGAGTAAATTATTGAAAATCTAACATTTCAAATTGTAAAATTGATTTTTTTTTAATTGAATACATATATATTGACAACAGCAATGGATGATTTCTTGGCATCACCAACCGTAGGGGTTTTGAAGTCTTTTAAAAAGACAGAACTGCTAGAAATTTGCAGACATTTAGAGCTGACAGAGGTGAAACCAGCCATGCGAAAAGCAAGACTGGCTTGAGAGATAGTTGAATATTACATTGATGAAAATGTGTTTGCACCCGGAGATCTGGAACAGTTTCCAGTGGAAAATCCAAATATAGAAATGGAACTTAAATTAAAAATGCTAGAGATTGAAAGGGAGGAAAGAGAAAAAGAAAGGGAGGAAAAAGAAAAGCAAAGAGAATTTGAGAGGGAAGAAAAAGAAAAACAAAGGCAGTTTGAGTTAGAAAAATTAGCAAGAGAAGAGAAAATAGAAAGGGAGGAAAAAGAAAAACAAAGAGAATTTGAGTTAGAAAAATTTGCAAGACAGACAGATTTTGAATTAGAGAAATTTGATAGAGAAGAAAGACTCCAAATGGAGCAACTAAAAATTAAAATTGAAACTGAAAATAAATTTTGTGCCAGTCAGGAGGTAAAACTGGTGCCTCCATTTTCGGAAAAGGATGTTGACAACTATTTCCAGTGTTTTGAAAAGGTAGCAAAGAGTTGCCAGTGGCCAAAGGAACACTGGCCTCTGATGTTGCAAACTGTCCTCAAGGGTAAAGCTCAACAAGCCTATTCGGCTTTGTCTGCAGATGATTCCTCTGATTATGAGGTTGTCAAAAAGGTTATTTTGAGAGCTTATGAGTTGGTTCCAGAGGCTTACCGACAGAAATTCAGAGGTCTGAAGAAATCTGAAAATCAGACTTATGTTGAATTTGCTAATGAAAAGCAGGTTTGCTTTGAGCGCTGGTGTACTTCTATGGAGGTCAAGGATGATTTCAACTCACTAAAAGAGATGGTGTTAGTTGAAGAATTCAAGAACTGTGTTAAAGATGATGTTAAGACCTACCTTAATGAGAAGCAAGCACTGAACTTGCAATCAGCTGCCAAATTTGCAGATGAATATGTTCTCACACATAAGTCCAAATTTCAGTCTAGCAGTAATAATAGATGGTCCCAATTTCAGAAAAAGGGTTATGGTGATACCCAAGATTCCTCACCCAAAGACAAAGACAAATCTGGTGATGGTGCTCAGAAATCCAGTAACAGGTCTGATCAAAGTGTGAAAGCTGACAGTGACAAAAGTGGTCTAGTTTGCAGTTATTGCAAGAAATCTGGTCATGTTACAACTAACTGTTGGTTCCTTAAAGCTAAAAAAAGAAAAAGAAAAGGATACCAAACCAAATGCCTTTGTGAAAACAAGGTTAGTAACCCCTGTAGTAGATAACCGATCTGCTAAATTGCATGCTTCTTGTGGGGCTAAAAAGCCTGAGACAGCTGACTTCGTGAGGGAGGAATTTCTTCCATTTGTGTCAGAGGGATTTGTGGCTCTGAATGAGCATACTACTCCTGTCCCCATATATATCCTAAGGGATACCGGAGCTTCTCAGTCACTTTTGTTGATGGACTCCTTGGAGTTACGTGATGAGACCGCTTCAGGGGATTTCATACTTGTACAAGGTATTGAAGGGAGGACTGTATCTGTACCCCTGCGCTCTGTATTCTTGAAGTCAGATTTAGTTACAGGACAGGTAAAGGTGGGACTTATGTCAAGTCTACCTATAAAGGGTGTTTCTCTGTTGCTAGGCAATGACCTGGCTGGGGGCAAAGTAGTTCCCCCTGTACATCTTACTTCACAGCCGAGCACTGAAGATGGGGATGAGGACCCATCTCTGTATCTTTCTTGCGCAGTGACTCGTGCTATGGCTAAGAAGGCTAAAGAAGATGATGATGTGGTGCCGTCCAGTACATTGAATAGTCAGGACTCAGGTGGTTCGCCTCATGACTCTGATTGGCCTACTATGGTTTCTCCGTTTGAGAACTTATCAGACACTTTTATCAGTTCTCTATTCAGCCAGCCGGATGGGTCTGGTGATTTTGATGTGTCTGGAGACTTGTCTCTGTCCAGAAAGCGGTTGATTGAGGAGCAAACTAATGATCCTGAAATTTGTGTACTAAAGAGGAGAGCCCTTCCTGATAAAGAAATAGACGCAGTTCCAGTTGGGTATTATCTCAAGGATGGTGTGCTGATGCGGAAGTGGCGCCCTCCTGATATCCCTGCCAATGCAGATTGGGCAGTGGTCAGGCAAATTGTTGTTCCGAAGGTCTACAGGAATAAGATCTTAACAATGGCTCATAGTTTACCTTTAGGAGGTCATCTTGGTGTTAACAAGACTGTTGATAAGATCATGAAACACTTCTTTTGGCCTGGGCTTCGGAAAGACATTTCCAACTTTTGCAAAACCTGTCACACTTGTCAGGTAGTTGGAAAACACCAGTTAGACCCACCTGTAGCTCCATTGCAGCCTATCCCAGCATTTGGGGAGCCATTCTCTAAGGTCATTGTTGATTGTGTTGGTCCATTACCCAAGACTAGATCTGGAAATCAGTACTTGTTGACAATCATGTGTGCATCTACCAGATTCCCCGAAGCCATACCTCTACGTAACATCAAGGCAACTGCAATCTCGAAGGCTTTGATAAAGTTCTTCACGTTGTTTGGCCTTCCCAGGGAAATTCAGTCAGACCAGGGTAGCAATTTCACTTCAGGATTGTTTCAGCAGGTTGTGTATGAACTAGGTGCAAAGCAGATTCTTTCTAGTGCCTATCATCCAGAAAGTCAGGTTGCCTTAGAGCGGTTTCATTCCACTCTCAAGACAATGATGAGGACTTATTGTTATGACCATGAGAAAGACTGGGATGAAGGGGTTCATTTGCTGTTGTTTGCAGCTAGAGAAGCAGTGCAGGAGTCTACTGGATTCAGTCCATTTGAGCTAGTGTTTGGTCATGAAGTGAGAGGACCTTTGCTATTATTGAGTGAACAATGGCAAGAGAAAGAGCCGCATATCAGTCTGTTAGACTATGTTAGCAAGTTCAAGGAAAGATTGCGTGCAGCTTGTGACCTTGCCAAAGAGAACTTGAAATCAAGTCAGGGAAAAATGAAAACTTGGTATGATCATAAGGCTAGAAGCCGTGAGTTTAAACCAGGAGAAAAGGTCCTTGTGTTGTTTCCCTTGCAGTCCAATCCATTGCAGGCTAGATTTCATGGTCCTTATGAAATTCTGACAAAACTCAATGATCTCAATTACATTGTGAAGACTCCAGATAGGAGAAAACCAAAACAATTGTGTCATATTAACATGCTAAAGCCTTATCATGACAGAAATGCTAGGGGTTCAGCTGTCACTTCAGATTCTCCAATGGTCGAAACGTGTGAAGATGAGGGGGAGTTTCAAGATGATGAACCAAGAATTAAAGCTGAAGTTCTTTCATGTAAATTGTCAAACACTGAAGTGTTGCAAAATCTTGATGTAAAACTCCAGCACTTAGAACCCTCACAGAGAGATCAGTTTGAAAGGTTGATTAAGAAACATGAGGATTTGTTTCCTGATGTTCCAAAGAGAGTTACTATAGCCTCTCATGATGTAGATGTTGGTGATGCCAAACCAATAAAACAGCATCCATACCGGATGAATCCTGAAAAGAGAAAGATTGCTGAGAGAGAGGTTGAGTACATGTTAAAACATGATATTATCAGACCCTCCAACTCCGATTGGAGTTCACCCTGTGTGCTAGTTCCAAAACCTGATGGAAGTACTAGATTCTGTACAGATTATCGCAAAGTCAATGCTGTAACTAGAACTGATGTGTTTCCAATACCTAGGATTGATGATTGTATTGATAGTGTAGGGCAAGCAAAGTTTCTGACCAAGATTGATTTATTGAAGGGTTATTGGTGTGTGCCTTTAACTGAGAGGGCCAAGAGCATCTCTGCTTTTGCCACACCATCTGGATTGTACCAGTATGAAGTCCTACCCTTTGGCATGAAAAATGCCCCAGCCACGTTCCAAAGGATGATACAGTCTACAATCGCCGGATTGCCACACACAGGTGCGTACATCGATGACCTGATCACATGGAGTGACTCCTGGGAAGAACATCTAAAAGATGTAGAGACGTTGTTCCAGCGCCTGACCCAGGCTAACCTGACTGTTAACCTGAGCAAGAGTGACTTTGGTTGTGCTACTGTCACCTATCTTGGCTACGTCATAGGCCAGGGTAAGGTGGCACCCATAAATGCTAAAGTCCAAGCCATCATGGACTTTCCAGTTCCTGACAACAAAAAAGCTTTGCGCCGCTTCCTTGGAATGATCGGGTACTACCGCAAGTTCTGCAAGAACTTTGCTGAGATTGCTCTCAGTCTAACTAACCAACTGAAGAAAGGCGTAAAGTTCACCTGGGATGATGCATGCCAGAGAGCCTTCGATCGCCTGAAGTCTCTGCTGTGTCACTTCCCCGTGCTCAAATCTCCTGACTTCAACAAACCGTTCTCCATCGCGGTCGATGCTAGCGACCAAGCTTGTGGATCTGTGCTCCTACAGAGAAGTGACTCTGATGACATTGAGCATCCCGTGGCATACTTCTCCAGGAAGTTCAATCGCCACCAAAGGAACTATTCCACAATAGAGAAGGAACTGTTGGCTCTGGTCCTTTCTTTACAACACTTTGAGGTTTATGTTTGTACAGGACAAAAGCCAATGATTGTGTACACTGACCACAATCCGTTAATGTTTTTGAGTAAGATGAAAAACAAGAATCGGAGATTGTTGAATTGGAGTTTGATTTTACTGGAGTTTGACTTGGAAAGTAAGCATGTGAAGGGTACAGACAATGTAATTGCTGATTGCTTATCCCGTGTTTGAATGTGTATATATATATCATGTGTTTGAATATTGTATGATATGTATATATAGACAAGTGTTCACTTAACCATTTTGTATTGAAAAGAAAAATTTTGCCTTTATGAGTCAAAATTTTTCCCTTTTGGAATGGAGGTGTAATGTGAATATAGGCCACTAGATGGCAGTGTTTACCTTTTTTTTGTTAAGCTCAGACTGGAGTCATGTTTAGACATGTCCTGGACATGTCTGGGGCTAGTCTCAGAAAGAAAAAAAAAAAAAGAGGTCTAAATGTGGGTGGGGTCTGCAAAAGAGTGTTGAGACAGTAAAGTAGTAGGAGAAATGGCAAGAAGATGACCAGACCTGCCATTCTGTTCAAGACCTGAGACGTTTCTTTTGTGGATTTTTGCCTGTAAAAGAGCCTTTTCCTCACCCAGCACATCACCAGAAAACCTACAAGGACTGTAAATATTTCTGTTTTTTTGTGTTTTCCAATCAATCTTGGTCTTTAGGTTAGTTAGTTGTTATTGTCTTTGATAATTAAATGTGTTTGAGTTTTTAAAACTGTGTCTGTCATCCCTTGCTGTTGCTGTTGCTGTTATGTTGTAAATGTAATAACAAATTGGGGCCATAACAGACCCCACTGAACAGCACACAACAGAGCCCCCGTCCATCTGACCCCACCCAACAGCACACAACAGAACCCCCATCCATCTGACCCCACTGAACAGCACACAACAGAACCCCCGTCCATCTGATCCCACCGAACAACACACAACAGAACCTGCTTCCATCTGACCCCACCGAACAGCACACAACAGAACCTCCTTCCATCTGACCCCTCCGAACAGCACACAACAGAACCACCGTCCATCTGACCCCACTGTACAGCACACAACAGAGCCCCCGTCCATCTGACCCCACCCAACAGCACACAACAGAACCCCCATCCATCTGACCCCACTGAACAGCACACAACAGAACCCCCGTCCATCTGATCCCACCGAACAACACACACCAGAACCTGCTTCCATTTGACCCCACCGAACAGCACACAACAGAACCTCCTTCCATCTGACCCCACCGAACAGCACACAACAGAACCACCGTCCATCTGACCCCACTGTACAGCACACAACAGAGCCCCCGTCCATCTGACCCCACTGAACAGCACACAACAGAGCCCCCGTCCATCTGACCCCACCCAACAGCACACAACAGAACCTCCTTCCATCTGACCCCACTGAACAGTACACAACAGAGCCCCCTTCCATCTGACCCCACCGAACAACACACAACAGAACCTCCTTCCATCTGACCCCACCGAACAGCACACAACAGAACCTCCTTCCATCTCACCCCTCCCAACAGCACACAACAAAACCACCGTCCATCTGACCCCACCGAACAGCACACAACAGAACCTCCATCCATCTCACCCCTCCAATCAGCACACAACAGAACCCTCGTCCATCTGACCCCACCGAACAGCACACAACAGAGCCCCCGTCCAGCTGGTCCCCACCCAACAGCACACAACAGAACCCCCGTCCATCTGACCCCACCCAACAGCACACAACAGAACCCCCGCCCATCTGACCCCACCGAACAACACACAACAGAACCTCCTTCCATCTGACCCCACCGAACAGCACACAACAGAACCTCCTTCCATCTGACCCCTCCGAAAAGCACACAACAGAACCACCGTCCATCTGACCCCACCGAACAGTACACGACAGAACCTCCATCCATCTGACCCCTCCAAACAGCACACAACAGAACCCTCGTCCATCTGACCCCACCGAACAGCCCACAACAGAACCCCCGTCCAGCTGGTCCCCACTCATTAACTTCTTACAAACCTCATCTGGCGAAGCAATGTACCTCTTTTGCCTGGGAATTAATCTCAAATGACATTAAGCTCATTCACTCTTTCATTTATATGCATGCTTACATGCGTGCATTCATACATACTACATACAAACATACAAACAAACGCAAAATACATTCAAGCATACATACACACATGCATACATTCAAGCATAAATATACTGAGTACAAATGAAAACGCACCACTCACGAAACCTGGAATAGCTCCACGGATTGATCTGTGAAGTATATACGTACGATGCATTTGAGATAATGAAAGATTTAAGAAATCAGGTAAACATCATTCAATTTCATTCACGATAATGTTAATGCGCGTGAGAGGTTTAACTGGTGTAGGGGTCAAACAGGAAAGTCAATAACGGGTGTGACTGCCATTTGCATTGACACATTGGGTGCATTGTCGTCGCATGGAGTTGATCAGTCTCTGGATAGTGTTCTGAGGGATAGCATTCCACTCCTGAACAAGGGCAACCTCAAGTTCCTGGATGTTGTCCATCTGGCGTCGACGTGAAAGACGTCGTCCAATTTCATCCCATAAGTGCTCGATAGGGGAGAGGTCGGGTGACAGAGCTGGCCACTGAAGCACGGGGATGTTCTGCTGGGCAAGGTACTGCATGGACACCCTTGCAGTGTGTGCCCTAGCGTTGTCCTATTGGAACGTATGGACATCGTGGTGTTGGTTGAAGAACGGCACAACATGGTTCTGCAGCACCTGGTCCCGGTAGTAGACGCCGTTCACCCTTCCTCTGCAGATATAGAGAGGGGTTCTGTGACGGTAGCTTATTCCACCCCACACCATAACGCTGCCACCACCCCAACGGTCCGTTTGAACGACACAATCAGCGTTATAACGTTCACCACGTCTCCGCCAAACACGTATACGGCCATCTGCGTTCCTTAAGTGAAATCGTGACTCGTCAGAAAAGATGACACCGTGCCATTGTCGTAGTCACCAATACTGGCGCCTGTTTGCCCACTGTAGACGCTGGTTTCGGTGACGATCCGTCAATATGGGGCCGAAATAAGGACGTCGTGCACGCAGGCCTGCAGCTCACAGACGGTTCCGTACGGTGTTGGGGTGAATGAATCCACGTCGTCCTTGGACTTGAGCAGCCGTTCTTGTCGCTGGCAGTGTTCGGTCTCGGACATGATTCCGTACGATCTGACGGTTCTGACGTGCCGTTGTCACACGTTGTTGACCCGGTCGAGGACGGTCCCGAGTGCTCCCCGTTTACAGAAACATTTGATGGAATCTTGCGATCGTTGTGTGTGCGCAGTGTAGTCATCTGGCAATTTCCCTGGTGCTGGCGCCAATTTGAAGCATGCCTATGGCACGTTCCCTTTCAGGGGCTGTAAGTCGCGGCATAGTGTCAACGTTTCACAAGTGTGTGACACGCCCTGTATCTCTCATCTGTGTGTGACATGCCCTGAATCTCTCACCTGTGAGTGACACGCCCTGTATCTCTCAGCTGTGTGTGACACGCCCTGTATCTCTCACCTGTGTGTGACCCCCTGTATCTCTCCCCTGTGTGTGACACGCCCTGTATCTCTCATCTGTATGTGACCCCCTGTATCTCTCACCTGTGTGTGACATGCCCTGTATCTCTCACCTGTGTGTGACCCCCTGTATCTCTCACCTGTGTGCGATACGCCCTGTATCTCTCACCTGTGTGCGACACGCCCTGTATCTCTCACCTGTGTGTGACCCCCTGTATCTCTCACATGTGTGTGACACGCCCTGTATCTCTCACCTGTGTGCGATACGCCCTGTATCTCTCACCTGTGTGACACGCCCTGTATCTCTCACCTGTGTGTGACCCCCTGTATCTCTCACCTGTGTGTGACACGGCCTGTATCTCTCACCTGTGTGACACGCCCTGTATCTCTCACCTGTGTGTGACACCCTGTATCTCTCACCTGTGTGTGACACGCCCTGTATCTCTCACCTGTGTGTGACACGCCCTGTATCTCTCACCTGTGTGTGACCCCCTGTATCTCTCACCTGTGTGTGACATGCCCTGTATCTCTCACCTGTGTGTGACCCCCTGTATCTCTCACCTGTGTGCGATACGCCCTGTATCTCTCACCTGTGTGCGACACGCCCTGTATCTCTCACCTGTGTGTGACCCCCTGTATCTCTCACATGTGTGTGACACGCCCTGTATCTCTCACCTGTGTGCGATACGCCCTGTATCTCTCACCTGTGTGACACGCCCTGTATCTCTCACCTGTGTGTGACCCCCTGTATCTCTCACCTGTGAGTGACACGCCCTGTATCTCTCACCTGTGTGCGAAACGCCCTGTATCTCTCACCTGTGTGTGACCCCCTGTATCTCTCCCCTGTGTGTGACACGCCCTGTATCTCTCATCTGTATGTGACCCCCTGTATCTCTTACCTGTGTGCGATATGCCCTGTATCTCTCACCTGTGTGCGACACGCCCTGTATCTCTCACCTGTGTGTGACCCCCTGTATCTCTCACATGTGTGTGACACGCCCTGTATCTCTCACCTGTGTGCGATACGCCCTGTATCTTTCACCTGTGTGACACGCCCTGTATCTCTCACCTGTGTGTGACCCCCTGTATCTCTCACCTGTGTGTGACACGGCCTGTATCTCTCACCTGTGTGTCACACCCTGTATCTCTCACCTGTGTGTGACACGCCCTGTATCTCTCACCTTTGTGCGATACGCCCTGTACCTCTCACCTGTGTGTGACATGCCCTGTATCTCTCACCTGTGTGTGACACGCCCTGTACCTCTCACCTGTGTGTGACATGCCCTGTATCTCTCACCTGTGTGCGACACGCCCTGTATCTCTCACCTATTATTTCTTTCGTTGTAATTTTCCCCCCTTAATGTAAAATATATTTATATACTTCTCCCTTTTTCCTTACAACCTAATTCTGCTGTTTAATTTGCATTTGACATCACATTTGAAAATAAAAACAAAGTTGTCCTCCAAAGAGGGGGGGTGGTGGCGGGCTATAAAAATTATATATATATATATATATATATATATTTATATATATATGTGGGAACTTGCTTTCTTTCACAGGAAACAGTAGTAAACAGGGTGTAGCTCCCATTCATAGGAACTCACACTCATGCAGAGGAACTCACTGACGTACACAGGAACTCAATCTGGTACATGGGAACTGACTCACTTTCACTGCAACTCACTCTCACAGACATACAGAGGAACTTAAGGGAAAGAGACAGGAACTCACAATCAAACTCGGGAACTCTCACACACAAAAACTCACTCTTTTTCACAGGAACTTGCTTTCAGGGACCTCTGTGCAGACATACACTGTATCTCTCACCTGTGAGTCACACCCTGTATCTCTCACCTGTGTTTCACACCCTGCATCTCTCACCTGTGTGAGACACGCCCTGTATCTCTCACCTGTGTGTCACACCCTGTATCTCTCAACTGTGTTTCACACCCTGCATCTCTCACCTGTGTAAGACACACCCTGTATCTCTCACCTGTGTGCGACACGCCCTGTATCTCTCACCTGTGTGTGACATGCCCTGTATCTCCCACCTGTGTGTGACACCCCCTGTATCTCTCACCTGTGTGCGATACGCCCTGTATCTCTCACCTGTGTGCGACACGCCCTGTATCTCTCACCTGTGTGTGACCCCCTGTATCTCTCACATGTGTGTGACACGCCCTGTATCTCTCACCTGTGTGCGATACGCCCTGTATCTCTCACCTGTGTGACACGCCCTGTATCTCTCACCTGTGTGTGACCCCCTGTATCTCTCACCTGTGAGTGACACGCCCTGTATCTCTCACCTGTGTGCGAAACGCCCTGTATCTCTCACCTGTGTGTGACCCCCTGTATCTCTCCCCTGTGTGTGACACGCCCTGTATCTCTCATCTGTATGTGACCCCCTGTATCTCTTACCTGTGTGCGATACGCCCTGTATCTCTCACCTGTGTGCGACACGCCCTGTATCTCTCACCTGTGTGTGACCCCCTGTATCTCTCACATGTGTGTGACACGCCCTGTATCTCTCACCTGTGTGCGATACGCCCTGTATCTTTCACCTGTGTGACACGCCCTGTATCTCTCACCTGTGTGTGACCCCCTGTATCTCTCACCTGTGTGTGACACGGCCTGTATCTCTCACCTGTGTGTCACACCCTGTATCTCTCACCTGTGTGTGACACGCCCTGTATCTCTCACCTTTGTGCGATACGCCCTGTACCTCTCACCTGTGTGTGACATGCCCTGTATCTCTCACCTGTGTGTGACACGCCCTGTACCTCTCACCTGTGTGTGACATGCCCTGTATCTCTCACCTGTGTGCGACACGCCCTGTATCTCTCACCTATTATTTCTTTCGTTGTAATTTTCCCCCCTTAATGTAAAATATATTTATATACTTCTCCCTTTTTCCTTACAACCTAATTCTGCTGTTTAATTTGCATTTGACATCACATTTGAAAATAAAAACAAAGTTGTCCTCCAAAGAGGGGGGGTGGTGGCGGGCTATAAAAATTATATATATATATATATATATATATATATATATATATATATATATATATTTATATATATATGTGGGAACTTGCTTTCTTTCACAGGAAACAGTAGTAAACAGGGTGTAGCTCCCATTCATAGGAACTCACACTCATGCAGAGGAACTCACTGACGTACACAGGAACTCAATCTGGTACATGGGAACTGACCCACTTTCACTGCAACTCACTCTCACAGACATACAGAGGAACTTAAGGGAAAGAGACAGGAACTCACAATCAAACTCGGGAACTCTCACACACAAAAACTCACTCTTTTTCACAGGAACTTGCTTTCAGGGACCTCTGTGCAGACATACACTGTATCTCTCACCTGTGAGTCACACCCTGTATCTCTCACCTGTGTTTCACACCCTGCATCTCTCACCTGTGTGAGACACGCCCTGTATCTCTCACCTGTGTGTCACACCCTGTATCTCTCAACTGTGTTTCACACCCTGCATCTCTCACCTGTGTAAGACACACCCTGTATCTCTCACCTGTGTGCGACACGCCCTGTATCTCTCACCTGTGTGTGACATGCCCTGTATCTCCCACCTGTGTGTGACACGCCCTGTATATCTCACCTGTGTGCGACACGCCCTGTATCTCTCACCTGTGTGTGACACGCCCTATATCTCTCACCTGTGTGCGACACGCCCTGTATCTCTCACCTGTGGGTGACACGCCCTGCATCTCTCACCTGTGTGTGACACGCCCTGTATCTCTCACCTGTGTGCGACACGCCCTGTATCTCCCACCTGTGTTTCACACGCCCTGTATCTCTCACCTGTGTGCGACACGCCCTGTATCTCCCACCTGTGTGTGACACGCCCTGTATCTCCCACCTGTGTGTGACATGCCCTGTATCTCTCACCTGTGTGCGACACGCCCTTTATCTCCCACCTGTGTGTGACACGCCCTGTATCTCTCACCTGTGTGCAACAAGCCCTGTATCTCTCACCTGTGTGCGACACGCCCTGTATCTCTCACCAGTGTGACACGCCCTGTATCTCTCACCTGTGTGCCACAAGCCTTGTATCTCTCACCTGTATGCGACACGCCCTGTATCTATTACCTGTGTGTGACACGCCCTGTATCTCTCACCTGTGTGTGACATGCCCTGTATCTCTCACCTGTGTGTGACACGCCCTGTATCTCTCATCTGTGTGTGACATGCCCTGTATCTCTCACCTGTGTGTCACACGCCCTGTATCTCTCATCTGTGTGTGACATGCCCTGTATCTTTCACCTGTGTGCCACACGCCTTGTATCTCTCACCTGTATGCGACACGCCCTGTATCTCTCACCTGTATGTGACACGCCCTGTATCTCTCATCTGTTTGTGACATGCCCTGTATCTCTCACCTGTGTGTGACATGCCCTGTATCTCTCACCTGTGTGTGACACGCCCTGTATCTCTCACCTGTGTGTGACACGCCCTGTATCTCCCACCTGTGTGTGATACGCCTTGTATCTCTCACCTGTGTGTGACACGTCCTGTATCTCTCACCTGTGTGTGACATGCCCTGTATCTCTCACCTGTGTGTGACACGCCCTGTATCTCTCACCTGTGTGACACGCCCTGTATCTCCCACCTGTATGCGACACGCCCTGTATCTCTCACCTGTGTGAGACACGCCCTGTATCTCTCACCTGTGTGTGACATGCCCTGTATCTCTCACCTGTGTGTGACACGCCCTGTATCTCTCATCTGTGTGTGACATGCCCTGTATCTCTCACCTGTGTGTCACACGCCCTGTATCTCTCATCTGTGTGTGACATGCCCTGTATCTTTCACCTGTGTGCCACACGCCTTGTATCTCTCACCTGTATGCGACACGCCCTGTATCTCTCACCTGTGTGTGACACGTCCTGTATCTCTCATCTGTGTGTGACATGCCCTGTATCTCCCACCTGTGTGTGACACGCCCTGTATCTCTCACCTGTTTGTGACACGCCCTGTATCTCTCACCTGTGTGACACGCCCTGTATCTCCCACCTGTGTGTGATACGCCCTGTATCTCTCACCTGTGTGTGACACGTCCTGTATCTCTCATCTGTGTGTGACATGCCCTGTATCTCCCACCTGTGTGTGACACGCCCTGTATCTCTCACCTGTGTGTGATACGCCCTGTATTTCTCACCTGTGTGTGACACATCCTGTATCTCTCATCTGTGTGTGACATGCCCTGTATCTCCCACCTGTGTGTGACACGCCCTGTATCTCTCACCTGTGTGCGACACGCCCTGTATCTCTCACCTGTGTGTGACACGCCCTATATCTCTCACCTGTGTGCGACACGCCCTGTATCTCTCACCTGTGTGTGACACGCCCTGCATCTCTCACCTGTGTGTGACACGCCCTGTATCTCTCACCTGTGTGCGACACGCCCTATATCTCCCACCTGTGTGTCACACGCCCTGTATCTCTCACCTGTGTGCGACACGCCCTGTATCTCCCACCTGTGTGTGACACGCCCTGTATCTCTCACCTGTGTGTGATACGCCCTGTATCTCTCACCTGTGTGTGACAGGTCCTGTATCTCTCATCTGTGTGTGACATGCCCTGTATCTCCCACCTGTGTGTGACACGCCCTGTATCTATCACCTGTGTGTGACACGCCCTGTATCTCTCACCTGTGTGACACGCCCTGTATCTCCCACCTGTGTGTGATACGCCCTGTATCTCTCACCTGTGTGTGACACGTCCTGTATCTCTCATCTGTGTGTGACATGCCCTGTATCTCCCACCTGTGTGTGACACGCCCTGTATCTCTCATCTGTGTGTGACATGCCCTGTATCTCTCACCTGTGTGCGGAAACCCCTTGTATCTCTCACCTGTGTGCGACACGCCTTGTATCTCTCACCTGTGTGTGACACGCCTTGTATCTCTCACCTGTGTGTGACATGCCTTGTATCTCTCACTTGTGTGTGACACGCCTTGTATCTCTCACCTGTGTGCGACACGCCTTGTATCTCTCACCTGTGTGTGACAACTTTGTATCTCTCACCTGTGTGTGACACGCCTTGTATCTCTCACTTGTGTGTGACACGCCTTGTATCTCTCACCTGTGTGCGACACGCCTTGTATCTCTCACCTGTGTGTGACACGCCTTGTATCTCTCACCTGTGTGCGGAAACCCCTTGTATCTTTCACCTGTGTGCGACACGCCTTGTATCTCTCACCTGTGTGCGACACGCCTTGTATCTCTCACCTGTGTGTGACACGCCTTGTATCTCTCACCTGTGTGTGACACGTCCTGTATCTCTCATCTGTTTGTGACATGCCCTGTATCTCTCACCTGTGTGTGACATGCCCTGTATCTCTCACTTGTGTGTGACACGCCTTGTATCTCTCACCTGTGTGTGACACGTCCTGTATCTCTCATCTGTGTGTGACACGCCTTGTATCTCTCACCTGTGTGCGGAAACCCCTTGTATCTCTCACCTGTGTGCGACACGCCTTGTATCTCTCACCTGTGTGCGACACGCCTTGTATCTCTCACCTGTGTGTGACATGCCTTGTATCTCTCATCTGTGTGCGACACGCCTTGTATCTCTCACCTGTGTTTGACACGCCTTGTATCTCTCACCTGTGTGCGACACGCCTTGTATCTCTCACCTGTGCGCGGAAACCCCTTGTATCTCTCACTTGTGTGTGACACGCCTTGTATCTCTCACCTGTGTGCGGAAACCCCTTGTATCTCTCACCTGTGTGTGACATGCCTTGTATCTCTCACCTGTGTGCGACACGTCTCGTATCTCTCACCTGTGTGTGACACGCCTTGTATCTCTCACCTGTGTGCGGAAACCCCTTGTATCTCTCACCTGTGTGTGACACGCCTTGTATCTCTCACCTGTGTGCGGAAACCCCTTGTATCTCTCACCTGTGTGCGACACGCCTTGTATCTCTCACCTGTGTGCGGAAACCCCTTGTATCTCTCACCTGTGTGCGACACGCCTTGTATCTCTCACCTGTGTGCGGAAACCCCTTGCCTCTCTGGCAGAGTCTCCCTCTCGGTGCGGCTCAGCAGGACGTGTTGCCGTGGTGACCCAGTATGATCCACTACTTCTTTACTGCTGACCTCCACGCCGCGGATCAGCACCCCCCCGCCACGGTCGTGTGAGGCGGCCGCCATGTTGGAGGAACGGCCAAGCCAGGACAGGGCCGAGGGTCTGGGGCCGTCAATGGGACAGGGTGGGCAAGGGCGGTGAGGGGAGGGGCAGGGCGGGGCAGGGGGTCGACGTGGCGTCAAAAGAGCCTGCAGGTCAAAGCTGGGGTGCCGCCTCCGTGGGGGTTTTGAGGGAAGGGGTGCATCCGGAGGCTGAAGAGGGGGGGGGGAAGAACAAACCTTCAGCCTGGAACACACCTATCAAACTCTCTCCAATGACACAGAACATACCTATCAAACTCTCTCCAATGACACAGAACATACCTATTAAACTCTCTCCTATGACACAGAACAAACCTATTAAACTCTCTCTACCGACACAGAACACACCTATCAAACTCTCTCCAATGACACAGAACACACCTATCATACTCTCTCCAATGACACAGAACATACCTATTAAACTCTCTCTACCGACACAGAACACACCTATCAAACTCTCTCCAATGACACAGAACACACCTATCATACTCTCTCCAATGACACAGAACATACCTATTAAACTCTCTCTACCGACACAGAACACACCTATCAAACTCTCTCCAATGACACAGAACACACCTATCATACTCTCTCCAATGACACAGAACATACCTATCAAACTCTCTCCCGACACAGAACACACCTATCAAACTCTCTCCAATGACACAGAACACACCTATCAAACTCTCTCCAATTACACAGAACACACCTATCAAACTCTCTCCAATGATACAGAACACACCTATCAAACTCTCTCCAATGACACAGAACACACCTATCAAACTCTCTCTACCCACACAGAACACACCTATCAAACTTTCTCCACCGACACAGAACACACCTATCAAACCCTCTCCAATGATACAGAACATACCTATTAAACTCTCTCCAATGACACAGAACACACCCATAAGACTCTCTCCAATGACACAGAACATACCTATCAAACTCTCTCTACTGACACAGAACACCTTTTAAACTCTCTCCAATGACACAGAACACACCTATCAAATTCTCTTCAATGACACAGAACACACCAATCAAACTCTCTCTACCCACACAGAAGACACCTATCAAACTTTCTCCACCGACACAGAACACACCTATCAAAGTCTCTCCAACGACACGGAACACACCTATCAAGCTCTCACCAGTGACACTGAACACACCTGTCAAACTCTCTCCAATGACCCAGAACACACCTATCAAACTCTCTCCACTGACACGTAACACACCTATCAAACTCTCTCCACCGACACGTAACACACCTATCAAACTCTCTCCACCGACACGGAACACACCTATCAAACTCTCTCCACCGACACGGAACACACCAATGAAACTCTCTCCACCGACACGGAACACACCAATGAAACTCTCTCCACTGACACGGAACACACCTAACTGTGCTTGATGGAGAATGTTTGATTGTTGTGCTCCGGGCTTCAAACACTAGCACACACACACACACACACACAAATACATGCACGCACATGCACTCCCGCTCACACACCCACACACATACACACACCCAGACAAACACACATACAGACACAGATGTGCGCAAATGGATACACACACACCTTACACAAGTACAGTCGCACACACCTTTCACACATAGAATCATACACACCTTACACACACATGCACACACACACACACACACACACACACATTTTCTTGCACACACAGACACACACGCACTCACATACACATGCACACTCTCTCTCTCTCACACACACACACTGTACTCACACTCTTCTTGGCAGGGTGCAGTAAGGCTTGCAGGAACTTCCCCCCTCCCCCTCCCTCTCTCTTCCTCTCGTCAGTGATCTTCAGGGTGGAGCAGTTCTGTGGGCGCAGGAGAGAGGCGAGGGAGCCCCAGGAATGCAGCCCCTCCCCCTCCCCCTCCCCCTCCTCCAGGCTCAGCAGGTCCCACATGCTGCCAGAGGAGGTGGCTCTGGGTTGGGGCGGGGCCGGGGCAGGGCGGGGCGGGGCCGGGGTCAGCCGAGATTTGAACTGCGCCAGCGTCTGCTGATAGCGCTCCAGCGTGTGCGACCACAGCTCCAGCAGAGCCCCGCCTCCCAGGTCCATGGCCAAGGCGCGGGCGTCATGGAAACGTGAGGGTGGGATGGGCGGGAGGGTGGAGAGGGGGGAGCAGGCGGAGCCGATGGGTGTGGCCGAGACAGCATCACACCACTGAGAGGCCTGGCGGGGTGCGCAGAAGACAAGGCTCTCTTAAACACAAATATATGGCAGAGCAGTTCAACATCTAACGATGGGGACGATCAGCTGATCTATAAAACTTGCATGTACCAGCCAGAGTCCAGCACACACTGCATCTAAGGGAACCTTCACACCAAGTTTGTTTTCAGAATGTCCCAGCCCGTCCTAAAAATTTTATGAAACGGGCTGGGGACGAGTGAAATCGGACAATTTCGGCCAGAAAATGCTTTGAATACGACACTACTTCTTTCTGATACAGTTCGAGACAAGCCCAATCTTGTTTTCATCCCGATCATAGCTAGTTCATACAATGTTTAAAAGGGGGAAAGTAGCCGTTCATCTCATTTATAATCTGTTCATGGGAAGTTAAGCCCTGTTCCCAACACGTTCAGCCCCACCCCAACTTGTTATTACACAGATCCTAACCCAACCATTGCGATCAAACTAGTTCTTACTCAGTCCAGCCTGTTCTCACTAAGTTCTCATCACGTCTCTGGTCATGAAAAGGACATTTCCACCGCGTCCGCGCCGAATGGCTCTAAATACCACTGTGTTTTTGTCAGTTCTCTTTCTAGTTCACTGCTTCCAGCGGTACACATCGTCAGAACTGTATCATAAATTTGGGCGAATAGACTGATACCTAGTTTTTTTGATAACATTTCAAAATCATTCTTGATTACTTAACATGAAAATTTTTCTGGATATCAACCTCTCAATACTTATTTTGTGTAATGTTTCTAACTCTATTCTGAGTAACTTTTTTAAGTTTATAGTCTGCTTGTGCGTATCTTTCAAAGGGACTAAGTTAATATATAGAGGTTATACTATTTATTATGTGCATATTGCTTGAAAATGAACTAAGAACAGAGTTATCTATTAATAGAGAAATCTTGCTACCACATGAGGGCGGCCTTGATCAGCACTATTTGTGCTGTAAACTTTGCTGATCTGACTGCAGGCGGAGTGGACACACGCTCATAATTACTGGGTAAGACTGACATTAACATTAGAAACGAGTTGATCTCACTTAAAATGGCATAAGAACTATGAGAAAGGTGTAGAAACGCATTTCAAACCAAATCAAAACTTTTAATGTTTGTACACAGCTATTTGGACGGAAAAAGGATGCAGTAAGGACCCAACGTAGTCAAGTTAAGGCTATCTGGGAACGGGAAAGACGAGATAGAACCGTATGAAGTTGAAGCTTAAACATACATCAGATTTTTCCCCGACCTAGCCATGTTTTGTTCGTTCTCGATACATTTCTACTACAATCGAAGTACAGCAACTCCGTTGATATTACAGCGATATCGTTTGCAGTGAGACCTCACTCAGTCTTATTTTACACTCTCAGAAATAGGGGTACAGTAGGAGTCCATTTCTGTTCCCCAAGGTATTATGTACCCTTTAGGCCTAATTATAGGACCTCAAGGTACCTGTGTGAACCCTTTTAGGGTCTAAAAGGTATTTTTATGTTCCAAAACAAATAAAAACCCACTTCTGAGGTACAACAGCATTACCTTTGAGGGTACTGCCTCAGTGTCAACCAAGGCTTGTCACTGGGGCAGTACCCTAAAACGTACTGCTGTTGTATCTGAGAAGTGGGTTTTCATTTGTTTTGGGACATAAAAGTACCTTTCAAAGCCTAAAAAGGTTCACACAGGTACCTTGAAGTCCTATAATTCGGCCTAAAGGGTCCATAAGTGCTGAATTTACCTTAGGGACCAGAAATGGACTTCTGCTGTACCTTTATTTCTGAGTGTAGGACAGGATGGCCAGGAGAAATGTTTGGACATGCTGAACGTTCTGGAGCACCCTTCCCGTCAACGAGGTTCTTACTCAGATCATAATAAGAGTCTGAAATGTCCATTCAGTTCACACTCAGTTTAAGCCCGTTCTCTCAAATTTTTGAGAACGGACTGAGAACTCCCTTATTGTGATGGGGGTATTACCAAACAGAGTCCAGCCCACAAGTGTCTAACCGACCAGAGTCCAGGACACAGCACCGAACCAACCAGATTCCAGCACAGAGAGTATTTAATTAACCAGTCACCTATTGGTCAGAGTGCCAAGCAGTCTCATTCTGGTCTCAGCTCAGTAAGAATACTGAGCAGTTTCAGTGTGGTCTCACTTCAGTAAGAGTACTGAGCAGTCTCAGTGTGGTCTCACTTCAGTAAGAGTACTGAGCAGTCTCAGTGTGTCTCACTCAGTTAGAGGACCGAGTAGTCTCAGTGTGTCTCACCTCAGTTAAGGTACTAAGAAGTGTCAGTGTGGTCTCACCTCAGTTAGAGTACTGAGCAGTCTCAGTGTGGTCTCATCTCAGTTAGAGTACTGAGCAGTCTCAGTGTGTCTAACCTCAGTTGGGGTACTGAGCACTCTCAGTGTGGTCTCACCTCAGTTAGGGTACTGAACAGTCTCAGTGTGGTCTCACCTCAGTTAGGGAACTAAACAGTCTCAGTGTGGTCTCACCTCAGTTAGGGTACTGAGCAGTCTCAGTGTGTCTCACTCAGTAAGAGTACTGAGCAGTCTCAGTGCAGTCTCATCTCAGTTTGATGGACTGAGCAGTCTCAGGGAGTCTCACTCAGTTAGAGTTCTGAGCAGTCTCAGTGTGGTCTCACCTCAGTTAGGATACTGAGCAGTCTCAGTGTGGTCTCACCTCAATAAAAGTACTGAGCAGTCTCAGTATGGTCTCACCTCAGTTTGGGTACTGAGCAGTCTCAGTGTGGTCTCACCTCAGTAAGAGAACTGATCGGTCTCAGTGTGGTCTCACCTCAGTAAGAGTTCTGAACAGTCTTAGTGTTGTCTCACCTCAGTTAGGGTACTGAGCACTATCATTGTGGTCTCACCTCAGTGAGGATACTGAGCAGTCTCAGTGTGGTCTCACCTCATTAAGGGTACTGAGCAGTCTCAGTTTGTCTCACTCAGGTAGAGTTCTGATCAGTCTCAGTGTGGTCTCACCTCAGTTCGGGTACTGAGCAGTCTCAGTGTGTCTATCTCAGATAGAGTAATGAGAAGTCTCAATGTGGTCTCATCTCCGTTAGAGTACTGAGCAGTCTCAGTGTGGTCTCACCTCAGTTCGGGTACTGAGCAGTCTCAGAGTGTCTAATTCAGTTAAAATACTGAGCAGTCTCATTGTGATCTCACCTGAGTAAGGGAACTGAGCAGTCTCAGTGTGGTCTCACCTCAGTTAGCGTACTGAGCAGTCTTACTGTGCCTCACTCAGTTAGAGTGCTGAGCAGTCTCAGTGTGGTCTCACCTCTGTTAGAGTGCTGAGTAGTCTCAGTGTGGTCTCACCTCAGTTAGAGTACTGAGCAGTCTCAGTGTGGTCTCACCACAGTTAGCGTACTGAGCAGTCTCAGTGTGGTCTTACCTCAGTTAGGGTAAAGAGCAGTCTCAGTGTGATCTCACCTCAGTTAGGGTACTGAGCAGTCTCTGTGTGGTTTCACCTCAGTTAGAGTACTGAGCAGTCTCAGTGTGGTCTCACCTCAGTTAGGGTACTGAGCGGTCTCAGTGTGGTCTCACCTCAGTAAGAGTACTGAGCAGTCTCAGTATGGTCTCACCTCAGTTTGGGTACTGAGCAGTCTCAGTGTGGTCTCACCTCAGTTAGGGTACTGAGCAGTCTCAGTGTGATCTCACCTCAGTTAGGGTACTGAGCAGCCTCAGGGTGTCTCACTCAGTTGGAGTACTGAGCAGTCTCAGTGTGGTCTCACCTCAGTTGGAGTACTGAGCAGTCTCAGTGTGGTCTCACCTCAATAAAAGAACTGAGCAGTCTCGGTGTGGTCTTACATCAGTAAGAGAACTGAGCAGTCTCAGTGTGATCTCACCTGAGTAAGGGAACTGAGCAGTCTCAGTGTGGTCTCACCTCAGTTAGCGTACTGGGCAGTCTTACTGTGCCTCACTCAGTTAGAGTGCTGAGCAGTCTCAGTGTCGTCTCACCTCAGTTAGAGTACTGAGCAGTCTCAGGGTGGTCTCACCACAGATAGCGTACTGAGCAGTCTCAGTGTGGTCTCACCTCAGTTTGGGTAATGAGCAGTCTCAGTGTGATCTCACCTCAGTTAGGGTACTGAGCAGTCTCAGTGTGGTTTCACCTCAGTTAGAGTACTGAGCTGTCTCAGTGTGGTCTCACCTCAGTTAGGGTAATGAGCAGTCTCAGTATGGTCTCACCACAGTTTGGGTACTGAGCAATCTCAGTGTGGTCTCACCTCAGTTAGGGTACTGAGCTGTCTTAGTGTGGTCTCATCTCAATAAGAGCACTGAGCAGTCTCAGTATGGTCTCACCTCAGTTTGGGTACTGAGCAATCTCAGTGTGGTCTCACCTCAGTTAGGGTACTGAGCAGTCTCAGTATGGTCTCACCTCAGTTTGGGTACTGAGCAATCTCAGTGTGGTCTCACCTCAGTTAGGGTACTGAGCAGTCTCAGTGTGGTTTCACCTCAGTTAGAGTACTGAGCAGTCTCAGTGTGGTTTCACCTCAGTTAGGGTACTGAGCAGTCTCAGTGTGGTTTCCTCAGTTAGTATACTGAGCAGTCTCAGTGTGGTCTCACCTCTGTTAGATTACTGAGCAGTCTCAGTGTGGTCTCACCTCAGTTAGGGTACTGAGCAGTCTCAGTGTGGTCTCACCTCAGTTAGGGTACTGAGCAGTCTCAGTGTGTCTCACTCAGTCAGAGTACTGAGCAGTCTCAGTGTGGTCTCACCTCAGTTGGGGTACTGAGCAGTCTCAGTGTGGTCTCACCTCAATAAAAGTACTGAGCAGTCTCAGTTTGGTCTTACCTCAGTAAGAGAACTGAGCCCTTTCAGTGTGGTTTAACCTCAGTAAGAGAACTGAAGAGTCTCAGTATGGTCTCAGCTCAGTTTGGGTACTGAGCAGTCTCAGTGTGGTCTCACCTCAGTTAGGGTACTGAGCAGTGTCAGTTTGGTCTCACCTCAGTAAGAGTACTGAGCAGTCTCAGTGGGGTCTCACCTCAGTTAGAGTACTGAGCAGTCTCAGTGTGGTTTCTCCTCAGTTAGAGTACTGAGCAGACTCAGTGTGGTCTCACCTCAGTAAAAGTACTGAGCAGTCTCAGTGTGGTTTCTCCTCAGTTAGAGTACTGAGCAGTCTCAGTGTGGTCTCACCTCAGTTAGGGTAATGAGAAGTCTCAGTGTGATCTCACCTCAGTTAGAGTACCGAGCAGTCTCAGTGTGGTCTCACCTCAGTTAGGGTACTGAGCAGTCTCAGTGTGGTCTCACCTCAGTAAGAGTACTGAGCAGTCTCAGTGGGTTCTCACCTCAGTTAGAGTACTGAGCAGTCTCAGTGTGGTCTCACCTGAGTAAGGGAACTGAGCAGTCTCAGTGTGGTCTCACCTCTGTTAGAGTACTGTGCAGTCTCAGTGTGGTCTCACCTCAGGTAGCGTAATGAGCAGACTCAGTGTGATCTCACCTCAGTAAGAGAACTGAGCAGTCTCAGTGTGGTTTCAACTCAGTTAGAGTACTGAGCGGTCTCAGTGTGGTCTCACCTCAGTAAGAACTGAGTAGTCTCAGTGTGGTCTCACCTCAGTAAGAGAACTGAGCAGTCTCAGTATGGTCTCACCTCAGTTTGGGTACTGAGAAGTCTCAGTGTGGTCTCACCTCAGTAAGAGAACTGATAAGTCTCAGTGTGGTCTCACCTCAGTTAGGGTACTGAGCAGTCTCAGTGCGGTCTCACCTCATTTAGGGTAATGAGCAGTCTCAGTGGGGTCTCACTGAAGTTACGGTACTGAGCAGTCTCAGTGTGGTCTCACCTCAGTTAGAGTACTGAGCAGTCTCAGTGTGGTCTCACCTCAGTTAGAGTACTGAGCAGTCTCAGTGTGGTCTTACCTCAGTAAGAGAACTGAGCCGTCTCAGTGTGGTCTCACCTCAGAAAGAGAACTGAGCAGTCTCAGTATGTTCTCACCTCAGTTTGGGTACTGAGCAGTCTCAGTGTGGTCTCACCTCAGTTAGGGTACTGAGCAGTCTCAGTGTGGTCTCACCTCAGTTAAAGTACTGAGCAATCTCAGTGTGGTCTCACCTCAGTCAGGGTACTGAGCACTCTCAGTGTGATCTCACCTCAGTTAGAGTACTGAGCAGCCTCAGTGTGGTCTCACCTCAGTTAGGGTACTGAGCAGTGTCAGTGTGGTCTCACCTCAGTTAGAGTACTGAGCAGTCTCAGTGTGGTCTCACCTCAGTAAGAGAACTGAGCAGTCTCAGTATGGTCTAACCTCAGTTAGGGTACTGAGCAGTGTCAGTGTGGTCTCACCTCAGTAAGAGAACTGAGCAGTCTCAGTGTGACCTCACCTCAGTTAGAGTACTGAGCAGTCTCAGTGTGGTTTCACCTCAGTTAGGGTACTGAGCAGTCTCAGTGTGGTTTCACCTCAGTTAGTATATTGAGCAGTCTCAGTGTGGTCTCACCTCTGTTAGAGTACTGAGCAGTCTCAGTGTGGTCTCACCTCAGAGTACTGAGCAGTCTCAGTGTGGTCTCACCTCAGTTAGAGTACTGAGCAGTCTCAGTGTGGTTTCACCTCAGTAAGAGTACTGAGTAGTCTCAGTGTGGTCTCACCTCAGTTAGGGTACTGAGCAGTCTCAGTGGGGTCTCACCTCAATTAGAGTACTGAGCAGTCTCAGTGTGGTTTCTCCTCAGTTAGAGTCCTGAGCAGTCTCAGTGTGGTCTCACCTCAGTTAGGGTAATGAGAAGTCTCAGTGTGATCTCACCTCAGTTAGAGTACCGAGCAGTCTCAGTGTGGTCTCACCTCAGTTAGGGTACTGAGCAGTCTCAGTGTGGTCTCACCTATTTAAGAGTACTGAGCAGTCTCAGTGGGGTCTCACCTCAGTTAGAGTACTGAGCAGTCTCAGTGTGGTCTCACCTGAGTAAGGGAACTGAGCAGTCTCAGTGTGGTCTCAACTCTGTAAGAGTACTGAGCAGTCTCGGTGTGGTCTCACCTCAGTTACGGTACTGAGCAGTCTCAGTGTGGTCTCACCACAGTTAGAGTACTGAGCAGTCTCAGTGTGGTCTCACCTCAGTTAGAGTACTGAGCAGTCTCAGTGTGGTCTTACCTCAGTAAGAGAACTGAGCCGTCTCAGTGTGGTCTCACCTCAGTAAGAGAACTGAGCAGTCTCAGTATGGTTTCACCTCAGTTAGGGTACTGAGCAGTCTCAGTGTGGTCTCACCTCAGTTAGAGTACTGAGCAATCTCAGTGTGGTCTCACCTCAGTCAGGGTACTGAGCACTCTCAGTGTGATCTCACCTCAGTAAGAGTACTGAGCAGCCTCAGTGTGGTCTCAGCTCAGTTAGGGTACTGAGCAGTGTCAGTGTGGTCTCACCTCAGTTAGAGTACTGAGCAGTCTCAGTGTGGTCTCACCTCAGTAAGAGAACTGAGCAGTCTCAGTATGGTCTCGCCTCAGTTAGGGTACTGAGCAGTGTCAGTGTGGTCTCACCTCAGTAAGAGAACTGAGCAGTCTCAGTGTGGTCTCACCTCAGTAAGAACTGAGTAGTCTCAGTGTGGTCTCACCTCAGTAAGAGAACTGAGCAGTCTCAGTATGGTCTCACCTCAGTTTGGGTACTGAGCAGTCTCAGTGTGGTCTCACCTCAGTAAGAGAACTGATAAGTCTCAGTGTGGTCTCACCTCAGTTAGGGTAATGAGCAGTCTCAGTGTGGTCTCACCTCAGTTAGAGTACTGAGCAGTCTCAGTGTGGTCTCACCTCAGTTAGAGTACTGAGCAGTCTCAGTGTGGTCTTACCTCAGTAAGAGAACTGAGCCGTCTCAGTGTGGTCTCACCTCAGTAAGAGAACTGAGCAGTCTCAGTATGTTCTCACCTCAGTTTGGGAACTGAGCAGTCTCAGTGTGGTCTCACCTCAGTTAGGGTACAGAGCAGTCTCAGTGTGGTCTCACCTCAGTTAGAGTACTGAGCAATCTCAGTGTGGTCTCACCTCAGTTAGAGTACTGAGCACTCTCAGTGTGATCTCACCTCAGTTAGAGTACTGAGCAGCCATAGTGTGGTCTCACCTCAGTTAGGGCACTGAGCAGGGTCAGTGTGGTCTCACCTCAGTTAGAGTACTGAGCAGTCTCAGTGTAGTCTCACCTCAGTAAGAGAACTGAGCAGTCTCAGTGTGACCTCACCTGAGTTAGAGTACTGAGCAGTCTCAGTGTGGTCTCACCTCAGTTAGAGTACTGAGCAGTCTCAGTGTGGTTTCACCTCAGTTAGAGTACTGAGCAGTCTCAGTGTGGTTTCACCTCAGTTAGGGTACTGAGCAGTCTCAGTGTGGTTTCACCTCAGTTAGTGTATTGAGCAGTCTCAGGGTGGTCTCACCTCTGTTAGAGTACTGAGCAGTCTCAGTGTTGTCTCACCTCAGAGTACTGAGCAGTCTCAGTGTGGTCTCACCTCAGTTAGAGTACTGAGCAGTCTCAGTGTGGTTTCACCTCAGTTAGAGTACTGAGTAGTCTCAGTGTGGTCTCACCTCAGTTAGGGTACTGAGCAGTCTCAGTGGGGTCTCACCTCAATTTGAGTACTAAGCAGTCTCAGTGTGGTTTCTCCTCAGTTAGCGTACTGAGCAGTCTCAGTATGGTCTCACCTCAGTTAGGGTACTGAGCAGTCTCAGTGTGGTCTCACCTCAGTAAGATTACTGAGCAGTCTCAGTGGGGTCTCACCTCAGTTTGAGTACTGAGCAGTCTCAGTGTGGTCTCACCTGAGTAAGGGAACTGAGCAGTCTCAGTGTGGTCTCACCTCTGTTAGAGTACTGAGCAGTCTCAGTGTGGTCTCACCTCATTTAGCGAAATGAGCAGTCTCAGTGTGACCTCACCTCAGTAAGAAAACTGAGCAGTCTCAGTGTGGTTTCAACTCAGTTAGAGTACTGAGCGGTCTCAGTGTGGTCTCACCTCAGTAAGAACTGAGTAGTCTCAGTGTGGTCTCACCTCAGTAAGAGAACTGAGCAGTCTCAGTGTGGTCTCACCTCAGTTAGGGTACTGAGCAGTCTCAGTGTGGTCTCACCTCAGTTAGGGTAATGAGCAGTCTCAGTGTGGTCTCACCTCAGTTACGGTACTGAGCAGTCTCAGTGTGGTCTCACCTCAGTTAGAGTACTGAGCAGTCTCAGTGTGGTCTCACCTCAGTAAGAAAACTGAGCTGTCTCAGTGTGGTCTCACCTCAGTAAGAGAACTGAGCAGTCTCAGTATGGTCTCACCTCAGTTTGGGTACTGAGCAGTCTCAGTGTGGTCTCACCTCAGTAAGAGAACTGAGCAGTCTCAGTGTGGTCTCACCTCAGTTTGGGTACTGAGCAGTCTCAGTGTGGTCTCACCTCAGTTAGGGTAATGAGCAGTCTCAGTGTGGTCTCACCTCAGTTAGGGTACTGAGCAGTCTCAGTGTGGTCTCACCTCAGTTAGAGTACTGAGCAGTCTCAGTGTGGTCTTACCTCAGTAAAAGAACTGAGCTGTCTCAGTGTGGTCTCACCTCAGTAAGAGAACTGAGTAGTCTCAGTATGGTCTCACCTCAGTTTGGGTACTGAGCAGTCTCAGTGTGGTCTCACCTCAGTTAGGGTACTGAGCAGTTTCAGTGTGGTCTCACCTCAGTTAGAGTACTGAGCAGTCTCAGTGTGGTCTCACCTCAGTCAGGGTACTGAGCACTCTCAGTGTGATCTCACCTTAGTAAGGGTACTGAGCAGTGTCAGTGTGGTCTCACCTCAGTTAGAGTACTGAGCAGTCTCAGTGTGGTCTCACCTCAGTAAGAGAACTGAGCAGTCTCAGTATGGTCTCACCTCAGTTTGGGTACAGAGCAGTCTCAGTGTGGTCTCACCTCAGTTCGGGTAATGAGCAGTCTCAGTGTGACCTCACCTCAGTTAGAGTACTGAGCAGTCTCAGTGTGGTCTCAACTCAGTCAGAGTACTGAGCAGTCTCAGTGTGGTTTCACCTCAGTTAGAGTACTGAGCAGTCTCAGTGTGGTTTCACCTCAGTTAGTATACTGAGCAGTCTCAGTGTGGTCTCACCTCAGTTAGAGTACTGAGCAGTCTCAGTGTGGTCTCACCTCTGTTAGAGTACTGAGCAGTCTCAGTGTGTTCTCACCTCAGTTAGACTACTGAGCAGTCTCAGTGTGGTCTCACCTCAGTTAGAGTACTGAGCAGTCTCAGTGTGGTTTCACCTCAGTTAGAGTACTGAGTAGTCTCAGTGTGGTCTCACCTCAGTTAGGGTACTTAGCAGTCTCAGTGTGGTTTCACCTCAGTTAGAGTACTGAGCAGTCTCAGTGTGGTCTCACCTCAGTAAGAACTGAGTAGTCTCAGTGTGGTCTCACCTCAGTAAGAGAACTGAGCAGTCTCAGTGTGGTCTCACCTCAGTTAGGGTACTGAGCAGTCTCAGTGTGGTCTCACCTCAGTTAGGGTAATGAGCAGTCTCAGTGTGGTCTCACCTCAGTTACGGTACTGAGCAGTCTCAGTGTGGTCTCACCTCAGTTAGAGTACTGAGCAGTCTCAGTGTGGTCTCACCTCAGTAAGAAAACTGAGCTGTCTCAGTGTGGTCTCACCTCAGTAAGAGAACTGAGCAGTCTCAGTATGGTCTCACCTCAGTTTGGGTACTGAGCAGTCTCAGTGTGGTCTCACCTCAGTAAGAGAACTGAGCAGTCTCAGTGTGGTCTCACCTCAGTTAGGGTACTGAGCAGTCTCAGTGTGGTCTCACCTCAGTTAGGGTAATGAGCAGTCTCAGTGTGGTCTCACCTCAGTTAGGGTACTGAGCAGTCTCAGTGTGGTCTCACCTCAGTTAGAGTACTGAGCAGTCTCAGTGTGGTCTTACCTCAGTAAGAGAACTGAGCTGTCTCAGTGTGGTCTCACCTCAGTAAGAGAACTGAGCTGTCTCAGTATGGTCTCACCTCAGTTTGGGTACTGAGCAGTCTCAGTGTGGTCCTACCTCAGTTAGGGTACTGAGCAGTTTCAGTGTGGTCTCACCTCAGTTAGAGTACTGAGCAGTCTCAGTGTGGTCTCACCTCAGTCAGGGTACTGAGCACTCTCAGTGTGATCTCACCTTAGTAAGGGTACTGAGCAGTGTCAGTGTGGTCTCACCTCAGTTAGAGTACTGAGCAGTCTCAGTGTGGTCTCACCTCAGTAAGAGAACTGAGCAGTCTTAGTATGGTCTCACCTTAGTTTGGGTACTGAGCAGTCTCAGTGTGGTCTCACCTCAGTTTGGGTAATGAGCAGTCTTAGTGTGACCTCACCTCAGTTAGAGTACTGAGCAGTCTCAGTGTGGTCTCACCTCAGTTAGAGTACTGAGCAGTCTCAGTGTGGTTTCACCTCAGTTAGAGTACTGAGCAGTCTCAGTGTGGTTTCACCTCAGTTAGTATACTGAGCAGTCTCAGTGTGGTCTCACCTCAGTTAGAGTACTGAGCAGTCTCAGTGTGGTCTCACCTCTGTTAGAGTACTGAGCAGTCTCAGTGTGTTCTCACCTCAGTTAGAGTACTGAGCAGTCTCAGTGTGGTCTCACCTCAGTTAGAGTACTGAGCAGTCTCAGTGTGGTTTCACCTCAGTTAGAGTACTGAGTAGTCTCAGTGTGGTCTCACCTCAGTTAGGGTACTTAGCAGTCTCAGTGTGGTTTCACCTCAGTTAGAGTACTGAGCAGTCTCAGTGTGGTCTCACCTCTGTTAGAGTACTGAGCAGTCTCAGTGAGGTCTCACCTCATTTAGAGTACTGAGCAGTCTCAGTGTGGTCTCACCTCAGTTAGAGTACTGAGCAGTCTCAGTATGGTCTCACCTCAGTTTGGGTACTGAGCAGTCTCAGTGTGGTCTCACCTCAGTAAGAGAACTGATCAGTCTCAGTGTGGTCTCACCTCAGTTAGGGTACTGAGCAGTCTCAGTGTGGTCTCATCTCAGTTAGGGTAATGAGCAGTCTCAGTGTGGTCTCACCTCAGTTACGGTACTGAGCAGTCTCAGTGTGGTCTCACCTCAGTTAGAGTACTGAGCAGTCACAGTGTGGTCTCACCTCAGTTAGAGTACTGAGCAGTCTCAGTGTGGTCTTACCTCAGTAAGAGAACTGAGCCGTCTCAGTGTGGTCTCACCTCAGTAAGAGAACTGAGCAGTCTCAGTATGGTCTCACCTCAGTTTGGGTACTGAGCAGTCTCAGTGTGGTCTCACCTCAGTTAGGGTACTGAGCAGTTTCAGTGTGGTCTCACCTCAGTCAGGGTACTGAGCACTCTCAGTGTGATCTCACCTCAGTTAGGGTACTGAGCAGTGTCAGTGTGGTCTCACCTCAGTTAGAGTACTGAGCAGTCTCAGTGTGGTCTCACCTCAGTAAGAGAACTGAGCAGTCTCAGTATGGTCTCACCTTAGTTTGGGTACTGAGCAGTCTCAGTGTGGTCTCACCTCAGTTCGTGTAATGAGCAGTCTTAGTGTGACCTCACCTCAGTTAGAGTACTGAGCAGTCTCAGTGTGGTCTCACCTCAGTTAGAGTACTGAGCAGTCTCAGTGTGGTTTCACCTCAGTTAGAGTACTGAGCAGTCTCAGTGTGGTTTCACCTCAGTTAGTATACTGAGCAGTCTCAGTGTGGTCTCACCTCAGTTAGAGTACTGGGCAGTCTCAGTGTGGTCTCACCTCTGTTAGAGTACTGAGCAGTCTCAGTGTGGTCTCACCTCAGTTAGAGTACTGAGCAGTCTCAGTGTGGTTTCACCTCAGTTAGGGTACTGAGCAGTCTCAGTGTGGTTTCACCTCAGTTAGAGTACTGAGCAGTCTCAGTGTGGTCTCACCTCTGTTAGAGTACTGAGCAGTCTCAGTGCGGTCTCACCTCAGTCAGAGTACTGAGCAGTCTCAGTGTGGTCTCACCTCAGTTAGAGTACTGAGCAGTCTCAGTGTGGTTTCATCTCAGTTAGAGTACTGAGTCTTCTCAGTGTGGTCTCACCTCAGTTAGGGTACTGAGCAGTCTCAGTGTGGTTTCACCTCTGTCAGAGTACTGAGCAGTCTCAGTGTGGTTTCACCTCAGTTAGAGTACTGAGCAGTCTCAGTGTGGTTTCACCTCAGTTAGAGTACTGAGTAGTCTCAGTGTGGTCTCACCTCAGTTAGGGTACTGAGCAGTCTCAGTGTGGTTTCACCTCAGTTAGAGTACTGAGTAGTCTCAGTGTGGTCTCACCTCAGTTAGGGTACTGAGCAGTCTCAGTGTGGTTTCACCTCAGTTAGAGTACTGAGCAGTCTCAGTGTGGTCTCACCTCTGTTAGAGTACTGAGCAGTCTCAGTGTGGTCTCACCTCAGTTAGAGTACTGAGCAGTCTCAGTGTGGTCTCACCTCAGTTAGAGTACTGAGCAGTCTCAGTGTGGTTTCACCTCAGTTAGGGTACTGAGCAGTCTCAGTGTGGTTTCACCTCAGTTAGAGTACTGAGCAGTCTCAGTGTGGTCTCACCTCTGTTAGAGTACTGAGCAGTCTCAGTGTGGTCTCACCTCAGTTAGAGTACTGAGCAGTCTCAGTGTGGTCTCACCTCAGTTAGAGTACTGAGCAGTCTCAGTGTGGTTTCACCTCAGTTAGGGTACTGAGCAGTCTCAGTGTGGTTTCACCTCAGTTAGAGTACTGAGCAGTCTCAGTGTGGTCTCACCTCTGTTAGAGTACTGAGCAGTCTCAGTGTGGTCTCACCTCAGTTAGAGTACTGAGCAGTCTCAATGTGGTTTCACCTCAGTTAGAGTACTGAGTAGTCTCAGTGTGGTCTCACCTCAGTTAGGGTACTGAGCAGTCTCAGTGTGGTTTCATCTCAGTTAGAGTACTGAGTCTTCTCAGTGTGGTCTCACCTCAGTTAGGGTACTGAGCAGTCTCAGTGTGGTTTCACCTCTGTCAGAGTACTGAGCAGTCTCAGTGTGGTTTCACCTCAGTTAGAGTACTGAGCAGTCTCAGTGTGGTTTCACCTCAGTTAGAGTACTGAGTAGTCTCAGTGTGGTCTCACCTCAGTTAGGGTACTGAGCAGTCTCAGTGTGGTTTCACCTCAGTTAGAGTACTGAGTAGTCTCAGTGTGGTCTCACCTCAGTTAGGGTACTGAGCAGTCTCAGTGTGGTTTCACCTCAGTTAGAGTACTGAGCAGTCTCAGTGTGGTCTCACCTCTGTTAGAGTACTGAGCAGTCTCAGTGTGGTCTCACCTCAGTTAGAGTACTGAGCAGTCTCAGTGTGGTCTCACCTCAGTTAGAGTACTGAGCAGTCTCAGTGTGGTTTCACCTCAGTTAGGGTACTGAGCAGTCTCAGTGTGGTTTCACCTCAGTTAGAGTACTGAGCAGTCTCAGTGTGGTCTCACCTCTGTTAGAGTACTGAGCAGTCTCAGTGTGGTCTCACCTCAGTTAGAGTACTGAGCAGTCTCAATGTGGTTTCACCTCAGTTAGAGTACTGAGTAGTCTCAGTGTGGTCTCACCTCAGTTAGGGTACTGAGCAGTCTCAGTGTGGTTTCACCTCAGTTAGAGTACTGAGCAGTCTCAGTGTGGTCTCACCTCTGTTAGAGTACTGAGCAGTCTCAGTGTGGTCTCACCTCAGTTAGAGTACTGAGCAGTCTCAGTGTGGTCTCACCTCAGTTAGAGTACTGAGCAGTCTCAGTGTGGTTTCACCTCAGTTAGGGTACTGAGCAGTCTCAGTGTGGTTTCACCTCAGTTAGAGTACTGAGCAGTCTCAGTGTGGTCTCACCTCTGTTAGAGTACTGAGCAGTCTCAGTGTGGTCTCACCTCAGTTAGAGTACTGAGCAGTCTCAATGTGGTTTCACCTCAGTTAGAGTACTGAGTAGTCTCAGTGTGGTCTCACCTCAGTTAGGGTACTGAGCAGTCTCAGTGTGGTTTCACCTCTGTTAGAGTACTGAGCAGTCTCAGTGTGGTCTCACCTCTGTTAGAGTACTGAGCAGTCTCAGTGTGGTCTCACCTCTGTTAGAGTACTGAGCAGTCTCAGTGTGGTCTCACCTCTGTTAGAGTACTGAGCAGTCTCAGTGTGGTCTCACCTCTGTTAGAGTACTGAGCAGTCTCAGTGTGGTCTCACCTCAGTTTAGGTACTGAGCAGTCTCAGTGTGATCTCACCTCAGTTAGAGTACTGAGCAGTCTCAGTGTGGTCTCACCTCAGTTAGGGTAATGAGCAGTCTCAGTGTGATCTTACCTCAGTTAGAGTACTGAGCAGTCTCAGTGTGGTCTCACCTCAGTTAGGGTACTGAGCAGTCTCAGTGTGGTCTCATCTCAGTTAGGGTAATGAGCAGTCTCAGTGTGGTCTCACCTCAGTTACGGTACTGAGCAGTCTCAGTGTGGTCTCACCTCAGTTAGAGTACTGAGCAGTCACAGTGTGGTCTCACCTCAGTTAGAGTACTGAGCAGTCTCAGTGTGGTCTTACCTCAGTAAGAGAACTGAGCCGTCTCAGTGTGGTCTCACCTCAGTAAGAGAACTGAGCAGTCTCAGTATGGTCTCACCTCAGTTTGGGTACTGAGCAGTCTCAGTGTGGTCTCACCTCAGTTAGGGTACTGAGCAGTTTCAGTGTGGTCTCACCTCAGTCAGGGTACTGAGCACTCTCAGTGTGATCTCACCTCAGTTAGGGTACTGAGCAGTGTCAGTGTGGTCTCACCTCAGTTAGAGTACTGAGCAGTCTCAGTGTGGTCTCACCTCAGTAAGAGAACTGAGCAGTCTCAGTATGGTCTCACCTTAGTTTGGGTACTGAGCAGTCTCAGTGTGGTCTCACCTCAGTTCGTGTAATGAGCAGTCTTAGTGTGACCTCACCTCAGTTAGAGTACTGAGCAGTCTCAGTGTGGTCTCACCTCAGTTAGAGTACTGAGCAGTCTCAGTGTGGTTTCACCTCAGTTAGAGTACTGAGCAGTCTCAGTGTGGTTTCACCTCAGTTAGTATACTGAGCAGTCTCAGTGTGGTCTCACCTCAGTTAGAGTACTGGGCAGTCTCAGTGTGGTCTCACCTCTGTTAGAGTACTGAGCAGTCTCAGTGTGGTCTCACCTCAGTTAGAGTACTGAGCAGTCTCAGTGTGGTTTCACCTCAGTTAGGGTACTGAGCAGTCTCAGTGTGGTTTCACCTCAGTTAGAGTACTGAGCAGTCTCAGTGTGGTCTCACCTCTGTTAGAGTACTGAGCAGTCTCAGTGCGGTCTCACCTCAGTCAGAGTACTGAGCAGTCTCAGTGTGGTCTCACCTCAGTTAGAGTACTGAGCAGTCTCAGTGTGGTTTCATCTCAGTTAGAGTACTGAGTCTTCTCAGTGTGGTCTCACCTCAGTTAGGGTACTGAGCAGTCTCAGTGTGGTTTCACCTCAGTCAGAGTACTGAGCAGTCTCAGTGTGGTTTCACCTCAGTTAGAGTACTGAGCAGTCTCAGTGTGGTTTCACCTCAGTTAGAGTACTGAGTAGTCTCAGTGTGGTCTCACCTCAGTTAGGGTACTGAGCAGTCTCAGTGTGGTTTCACCTCAGTTAGAGTACTGAGTAGTCTCAGTGTGGTCTCACCTCAGTTAGGGTACTGAGCAGTCTCAGTGTGGTTTCACCTCAGTTAGAGTACTGAGCAGTCTCAGTGTGGTCTCACCTCTGTTAGAGTACTGAGCAGTCTCAGTGTGGTCTCACCTCAGTTAGAGTACTGAGCAGTCTCAGTGTGGTCTCACCTCAGTTAGAGTACTGAGCAGTCTCAGTGTGGTTTCACCTCAGTTAGGGTACTGAGCAGTCTCAGTGTGGTTTCACCTCAGTTAGAGTACTGAGCAGTCTCAGTGTGGTCTCACCTCTGTTAGAGTACTGAGCAGTCTCAGTGTGGTCTCACCTCAGTTAGAGTACTGAGCAGTCTCAGTGTGGTTTCACCTCAGTTAGAGTACTGAGTAGTCTCAGTGTGGTCTCACCTCAGTTAGGGTACTGAGCAGTCTCAGTGTGGTTTCACCTCTGTTAGAGTACTGAGCAGTCTCAGTGTGGTCTCACCTCAGTTAGAGTACTGAGCAGTCTCAGTGTGGTTTCACCTCAGTTAGAGTACTGAGCAGTCTCAGTGTGGTCTCACCTCTGTTAGAGTACTGAGCAGTCTCAGTGTGGTCTCACCTCAGTTAGAGTACTGAGCAGTCTCAGTGTGGTCTCACCTCAGTTAGAGTACTGAGCAGTCTCAGTGTGGTTTCACCTCAGTTAGGGTACTGAGCAGTCTCAGTGTGGTTTCACCTCAGTTAGAGTACTGAGCAGTCTCAGTGTGGTCTCACCTCTGTTAGAGTACTGAGCAGTCTCAGTGTGGTCTCACCTCAGTTAGAGTACTGAGCAGTCTCAGTGTGGTTTCACCTCTGTTAGAGTACTGAGCAGTCTCAGTGTGGTCTCACCTCTGTTAGAGTACTGAGCAGTCTCAGTGTGGTCTCACCTCTGTTAGAGTACTGAGCAGTCTCAGTGTGGTCTCACCTCTGTTAGAGTACTGAGCAGTCTCAGTGTGGTCTCACCTCTGTTAGAGTACTGAGCAGTCTCAGTGTGGTCTCACCTCAGTTTAGGTACTGAGCAGTCTCAGTGTGATCTCACCTCAGTTAGAGTACTGAGCAGTCTCAGTGTGGTCTCACCTCAGTTAGGGTAATGAGCAGTCTCAGTGTGATCTTACCTCAGTTAGAGTACTGAGCAGTCTCAGTGTGGTCTCACCTCAGTTAGGGCACTGAGCAGTCTCAGTGTGATCTCACCTCAGTTAGAGTACTGAGCAGTCTCAGTGTGGTCTCACCTCAGTTAGGGCACTGAGCAGTCTCAGTGTGATCTCACCTCAATTAGAGTACTGTGCAGTCTCAGTGTGGTCTCACCTCAGTTAGGGTACTGAGCAGTCTCAGTGTGGTGTCCATTTCTGCCCAGCAATCTGACAGGCTGTGTGTCATGTCCCGCAATTTATTTCTGATTGGGGGAACTTTCTCAAGCACCACCCCCAAGCCCTCCCAGTTCTGCCCCTCCCAGTCCTGCTCCGCCCACTTATCAACTTGGATCAGGACGGCATTTGTCTCCTTCTGCAGGTCCTATGGACATACAAACACACGCACACACATAATGAAAACAAACAGTGTACAGAAACTCTCTCTTTCTCACCATTGCCGAGCATACTCACTCATTGTCATGACTCTCTCTTGAAAGGCCACATAGATACACACATGCGTGCACACACACAGACACACACACACACACGCACGCACACACACACACACACACAGACACGCACACACACACACACTCACCAGGGCTCTCTCCTGGAAGGCCAGACCCACACACACACACACACACACACACACACACACACTCACCAGGGCTGACTCCTGGAAGGCTCTGTACTTGTGCTGTTTGAGAGCCAAGCTGCTCAGCGACAGAGATGGAGCCCTGAACTCCCACACCCTGTCAATCACCTGCTCCACCTCTCTCTCACTCTTCACAGAGAGGGGGAGAGAGAGAGAGAGAGAGAGAGAGGTAGGGAGGGAGGGGGTGTGGAAGATTGACGGAGTCAGAGAGATACCATTTAATGGATTCAATTGAATGTACCGAATTACAGCCCAACCCAGGCCACAGATTCATTAGGCAGTTCAAAATACCCATTATATTATATTATATTATATTATATTATATTATATTATATTAAGAAGACCAGGCAAAACAATCCCAACTAAATCAATCTCAGAACAGATCATTAAATCCAAAAGATGAAATCTGGCTATTTATTGTCAAAATACAGGGAAAGATCTTAGAAAAGAATAAAATCAAAACAACAGAGATGCAAAAAACACTGATTCACTCATCATTTACGAAGAAACTCTTAAGTACAAGAGTGTAAAGGTTCATTTTTAATTGTGGATGTACACTGTAAAGGTTAATTATTAGTGATTAGTGCATGTACATTATAAAGTTTTATTTTTGACTTGTGTTTATGTGGAGTGTAATGCTGCGTTTCCACCCAACGCGAAACAAATTTTTCATGCAAGCAGATTACATTCAAAGTCAATGCAAAGACACGAACACAGGTGAAAAGACGGTAGTTAGCACCAGGTAACGCAAATCACACAGGAGACGCACCGCGACATGAATGGCTCACATGAACAGCGCAAATGCATAAAATTTGGATTTCGCTCCACGTCAAAGTATTTTGCGAAAAATTTGCGGGAGTAGAGCAGTGTTCTGAACAGCACATTGCTACTAGTAGTAACATTGGCCAGCTAGGCTACCTAGCTTTATATTCAAACTGTAGTTAGCATCATCTCTTGAGATAATAGAAACGCAAGCTTCCTAACTAGCGAGCTAGCAGTGTCAATTAACCTATGGATCATAGTTTCACAAAAAATAGCAGTCTAGCTGAACATCAGATATGAAAACGTCATCAGTTTTGTGAATATTTTGATTCTTAAGCCAGCACAATGTTCATTGTGTGAAATGTTTGTGATGTTAGCATACCAACATTAGCATCGCCATCTTGTTGATGATTTTTTTTTTAAGGTTGCAGGAGGTACCGCCCACCCCTTGAGTGTAAACAAGTCGCAACTGGCATTGCTATTGGTAGGCTGTGTGAATTTGTCTGTCAATCCTTTGCCAGGATGCTCAACCTAGAAGTGAATGGGATCTTCACGAGGATAGGGCAGAAAATCTTCAAAGCGAAAAAATACAAGAGGCCTGTCAGCCTACACAGTTTCGCTGAGGGTGAGTGAAATGTCATAACTTAATATTGGAAATTCTTGAAAACAATTGCAATATGGACACATATGACAATAGTTCGGGGTCTCAAATTATGTGGTATAACAATTGAACCAAATCATTTATTTCAATCATCTTACCATCAAGCAATAATAACAACCAACAAATACCCTTCCCCCTCAGTACATCACAAATACAGCAGTCACAATCCTTCTAACACTGTCATAGGACAATATGATGCAGAACAATTAATCCAGAACAATGATCTGGAACAACGTGATCCAGAACAATGAGGAAGAACATCATGATGCAGAATAACATGATCCAGAACAATATGATCATTTCAGTCATCCTCAGCAGAGCTCTCTAGGCCAACAGGCCTCTTGTTGAGATATTAATGAAAGACTGAAAAAATGAGCACGAACACTGATTTTCTAAGTCCAAAATGCTGAATTTTTCAAAAACCGGGATGTAGAATTTTCTCATTTTTGCAGGGGATATTCAGAACATCATAAGGAAGGCTCACAACAAAATAAACAAAAAGTTATCGGGCAGTTTTTGAGAAATTAATGAAAGACTGAAAAAATGAGCACAAACACTGATTTATTAAGTCCAAAATGCTGAAATTCTAAAAAACCGGGATGCAGAAATTTCAAATTTTCATCGTGAATATTTAGAATATGATATGGAAGGCTTGCACCAAATGAGAAAAAAAGTTATCAGACAGTTTTTGAGATATTTAAATTTGAAGTGAAAAGTTGACAGTGGACAGACAGACAAGGCTCTAATTTCTTGGCGCAGCGTGGCATAGTTTGACCCCCGTACAGTGGTAATTTCGTCCGGTGCAGCCCACACAGTGGTAATTTAGTGCGGTGCAGCCCACACAGTGGTAATTTTGTGCGGTGTTGCCCACACAGTGGTAATTTCGTGCGGTGCAGCCCGTACAGTGGTAATTTCGTCCGGTGCAGCCCACACTGTGGTAATTTTGTGCGGTGCAACACCGTCCAGCCACTTTGGCAATTTGGAAGACGTGCGCCGAGATGGGTGTGGCGGTGTAGTAGGGGGAGGTGTCACATATTCATCAAGACGCAGTGACAATTTCGGAGAAAAAGTCTCCGCTGCAGTTGCGTAGAAAGCTCGCCATCTCCAACCTGGGTTACTCTCTGCGCAGCGGTAATTTGGCACAGTGCGCACACGTCACCGAAATCTCACAGGCAGGTTTCCAGAATGTCAGGCACATTTTAATGCAATAAATAATTACAGCAAGCACTATATCTGAATCAGGACATAAATTATAGTATCTAAATCGATTGTCCTGATGTCAGATTAAAGGCGGTTGGCACGCGTGATGGAAACTCGACCTGACTAAATCCACACAGCTGAATCTGTGATGCAAACTAACAACTTCACATCTTTCTCAGCCAACCACAAACTGTATAATATATATACAGTATACATATGAGCGCCCTCCATAATTATTGGCTCCCATGGTTAAGATGTGTTAAAAGCCTTAAAATAAATTCAATTTTTATTGCAGAAGCAAACTCTCACACTGAAAATTGTACAAAAATGTAACCTTCAACTCAAGTGAATTTTAAGGGGAAAAAAATCCCTGACTAAGAAATAATAATTTTTCATAAAATCACCTGTTCCACAATTATTGGTACCCGTAACAATTCCTTGGAATTAAATGTAAGTGAAGTATTTCTGTCATTTCTACAGTAGTTTACAAAGTTGATCAGAGTATCAAGGAACATTTAGTTAGTAAATCATCACTTCCTGTTTCCCTGGGGTATAAATATGACGTGACACAGAGGCCATTTCTCTTATCCACACTTCAACATGGGAAAGACAAAGGAACACACCATTCAAGTAAGGCAGATGTGTGTCGACCATCACAAGTCAGGCAATGGCTACAAAAAAATAGCCACTCGCCTGCACCTGCCCATATCTACCGTCAGAGGAATCATTAAGAAGTTTAAAACAACTGGAACAGTGGTAAACAAGCCTGGACGAGAACTCAAGGTTATTTTGCCACCACGCACAGTGAGGAGGATGGTAAGAGAAATAAAAAGTTCTCCAAAGCTCACTGTTAAAGAATTGCAACAAATGGTAGCATCTTGGGGTCACAAAGTCTCTAAAACAACCATCAGGCGCTATCTACACGCCAACAAGCTGTTTGGGAGGTATGCACGGAGAAAACCTTTTCTCACTCACAATCATAAACGCAAACGTCTGGAGTTCGCTAAGCGGTACTGGGACTTCAACTGGGACTGTGTGCTTTGGTCAGATGAGACCAAGATAGAGCTTTTTGGCAATAAACACTCTAAGTAGGTCTGGCGAACACAAAAGATGAGTATGCAGAAAAGCACCTCATGCCCACTATGAAGTATGGGGGAGGATCGGTGATGCTGTCGGCCTGTTCCTCTTCCAGAGGTCCTAGGAACCTTGTTAGGGTGCATGGCATCATGAACGCTTTGAAATACCAGGACATTTTAAATCAAAATCTGGTGGCCTCTGCCAGAGAGCTGAAGATGGGTCGTCACTGGGTCTTTCAGCAAGATAATGACCCTAAACATGTGGCCAAATCTACACAGAAATGGTTCACCAGACACAGAATCGAGCTCCTCCCATGGCCATCTCAGTCCCCAAACCTCAACCCCATTGAAAACCTGTGGGGTGAGCTGAAGAGGAGAGTGCAGAGGAGAGGACCCAGGTCGCTGGGTGATTTAGAGAGATTGTGAATGAGGAATGGTCGAAGATCCCTCTTTCTGTATTCTCCCATCTTGTGAAACATTATAGGAGAAGATTAGGTGCTGTTTTGTTGGCAAAAGGGGGTTGTACAAAGTATTAACATCAAGGGTGCTAATAATTGTGGCACACATGATTTGATGTAAAAGAATTATTTCTAAATGTGGGATTTTTTTCCCCTCTGAATAAATGCACTTGAATTGAAGGTTGGATTTTCCTCTTTTTTTCATTGTGGTCCTATATTATTTAGAAAAAAAACTTAATTTATTAGAAGCTAAAGAACACATCTTAACCAGGGGTGCCAATAATGATGGAGGGCGCTGTATAATGCTTGCGTTCTATGCTCAGTAAAGCCACTTGCACACTTGACGCGAAACAAATTTTTCGCACGACTAATTACAGTTAAAGCAATGCAAAGACGCGAAAGTCGGACAGGGTATTAATGTATCTCCGCGTCCGAAAGTCCTAAACATTCTTAGACGTGCAAACTTGGCCATGTTTGTGTTCGATCTTCACAAAATACAAATTGATAGCTATAGACTTTTCTTGGTCTTATTATTTGTGTGTTTTCTTCCGTTGAAGATAGAGAACAGTCTTTATTCTGTCTCTCTTTTGAAAATTAGTCAGATGGATCGAACAGATTCACGCTTTATTTCCACAGCAGAGATAAAATAGTCCTTGTAGTCAGTGAGCAAATCAATTCCATGACAATTGACAGGGTGAATAATTCATTGCATGCAGGATCAAGACTGTCCGACGTGAAATGCAAAATACTCCATGTCCGGCAGGCGGCAAAAAGTAAAAGTATTGGTATAAGAACAGATTTATAAGGAAATAAAGAATTTATATATATATATATATATATCACCAACAAACCGAGCATACAAAAAAGATGGCCCGCAAATAAATAAATCACAATTTTCATTGGATGTTCTGTTTGTTGTTAAAATGTTTCTTTTCATTCTTTATTTCGTTATCAATCTGTTCTAATCGTCCTCTTTTTTTTTTTTTTTTTGTCAGACACGGAGGCATTGTACATTGTTCCGTGCCAATGTCGACTCGCTTTACTGAGCAGAGCTTAAGCAGAAACATTGATTGAAATTCTCGGTACTCATCTTGAAGAACTGAGCCCTCTTATCAAAACATTCACGTTTAATATCTAAAAGAGTCAGTAGATTTGAAGAAATTAAAAACAATAATAGACTGTCGGACACAGAGATATATTAAAACCCTGTCGTGCCTTTCGGACACGTAGACACTGCGTTCAACGCAATCTGTTGTGCGAAAAATTCGTTTCGCGTCCAGTGTGCAAGCGGCTTAATACTACAATTATTGTCACTTAGGTTTTATCGTCTTTAGTGGGGGAAAGGAATACAGCCTGATTGCGATGATCTCGTACTGAGTAAAGATCACATATTGAAAATAAATGTGTAACGGATCTTGCATTGTTGTCCATGCATGTTAATCCCAAAATTTTAAGCAGCAACAGGCTGTAATAACAGGAACACGCTATCCATCGTTTCTCTTGCCAGTGAGTAATTGTCGTATTTCATTCCAACTTCATAAGTTTGAAAAATCAGACAGAGACATAGGACAGAAGCTTCTATATTCCAAGACATTAAAGGTGAGGAGAGGAACTCATTTGATTGGTGAAGATTTGACTCGGCTGTGTTATACCCAAACACGCCTTCTCTTCTCCCTCTTTCCCACTTGCGCTGGAAGGAGGGACTGAGGCGGGACAGAGGAGTACTTGCACCAGGCTATGCAGGGCACGAAATTGTAACATACGTCTGGACAACCCCTGTTGGTGCGGCACACTCCCCATTCGCTGCGCCTGGTCTACAAATTTAGAGCCCACAGACACAGGCAGACAGAAAGACAGACGGACTTTGGACGACTTTGCATTAGAAAAGCTCCGCTGACTGCTGACTATCATCACAGCGGAGGTAAAACTGGGCACAAGCACTGATTTCAAGTTCCAATGCTGAATTTCTCAAAAATCGGGAGGTAGAATTTTCTAATTTTCACAAGGAATATTCAGGATATAGTAGGGAAGGCTCACACCAAATTGGAAAGAAATTTATCAGACAGTTTTAGAGATATTCAAATTTTAAACGAAAAGTTGACACCGGACAGACAGACGGATGGACGGCGGACGACTTGGTACTAGAAAATCTCCGCTGATTGCTGCGTCACAGCGAAGCTAAAAAGAGCAGAAATTTTGCTCCACGTTCAGAGGGAAGGCAGCTTAAAGGCTCATTTTTGATTAGTGTGTACAGTGTAAAGGTTTATTTGATTAGTGTTTGAAGAGGGTAAAAGGTTCATTTTTCATTAGTGCATGCAAAGTGTGAGGTGCATTTTTGTTTACTGACTGCACAGTGTGAAGGTTCATTCTTGAGTAATGTTTGTAGATGTTTAACTTTATTTTTGATTAGTGTTTGTCAACTGTCAAGCTGCATTTTCGATTAAAGTATGTACAGAGTAAAGGTTCATTTTTTATTAGTGTACGTAGATTGCAAAGGTTGTGAATGTAGTCCATAAAGATTGACGTATGATCAGTGTACGCAGACTGTAAAAGTTCCTTTTTTGATTAGTGTATGTACAGTTTATAGGTTCATTTTTGCTTACAGTGAAGAGTGCAAAGGTTGGTTTTTGATTAGTTTATGTCAGTTGTAAAGGTTTATTTCAGATTTTTGTTAGTAGAGTGTAAAGGTTCAAAGGTTCATCAGTGCTTCATCAGTCTTCCTCCACTCCTCTCACTCACCCTTTCCAGCTTCTCCTCCAATTTGGCCAATCGGCTAAGGGCATCCAGGCTCCGCCCCTTCTGGTTGGAGAGACGGACCAATCGGTGCAGTGCATCATCCACGCTATTGTACATGTCTGTGGTGCAAGTGAGGGCCGCCCTAAATATGTGCGTACACATACAGACACATATAAGTACACATGAACACAAATACACACGTAAACTAACAGATACATGAACACACACTCACCCAGATGCACAAACCAAAACACACATGGACATACAGTGCTGTGAAAAATGTGTCACTCTTTAATGTTTCAGATCCTAAAACAAATTTTAGTATTTCACAAAGATAACCCGAGTAAATACAAAATGCAGTTTTTAAAAGATGATTTAATTTATTCAAGGAAAAGGCTATCCAAAACTACCCGGCCCTATTTGAAAAAGTAATTGGCCCCCTAATCCTAATAACTGGTTGTGCCTCCCTCGGCGACAACAACTGCAATCAAACATTTGCGATAACTGGCAATGAGTCTTTCACATTCCTGAGGAAGAATTTTTGCCCACTCTTCTTTGTTGAGTTGTTTTAATTCAACCACATTGCAGGGTTTTTGAGCATGAATGGCCTGTTTAAGATCATGCCACAGCATCTCAATCAGACTTAAGTCAGGACTTTGACTACGCAACTCCAAAATCTTAATTTTGTTCTTTTTAAGCCATTAAGAGGTGGACTTGCTGGTGTGTTTTAGATCATTGCCCTGCTGCATAACCCAAGTGCCCTTGAGCTCAAGGTCACAAACTGATGGTTGGACATCCTCCTTCAGGATTTTCTGGAAGAGAGCAAATTCATAGTTCCATCAATTACAGCAAGTAGTCTAGGTCCTGAAGCAGCAAAGCAGCCCCAGATCATCAAACTACCACCACCATGTTTGACTTTTGGTATGATGTTCTTCTTATGAAAAGATATGTTAGTTTTACGCCAGATGCAATGGGATGCACCCCTTCCAAAAAGTTCAATATTTGTCTTGTCAGTCCACAGAATATTTTCCTAAAAGTCTTTGGGATCATCAAGATGTTTTTTTTGCAATTTTTTTTGCAAATGTGAGACAAGCCTTTGTGTTCTTTTTGGTCAACAGTGGTTTTCGCCTTGGAACTCTCCCATGGATGCCATTTTTGCCTGGTCTCTTTCTTATTGTTGAATCATGAACACTGACTTTGACTGAGGCAAGTGAGGCCTGCAGTTCTTTAGATGTTGTTCTGGGTTCTTTTGTGGCCTCCTGGATGAGTCATTGATGTGCACTAAGAGTCATTTTGGTAGGCTGACCACTCCTGGGAAGGTTCACCACTATTCAAGGTTTTCTAAATTTGTGGATAATGCCTCTCACTGTGATTTGCCGGAGTCCCAAAGCCTTAGAAATGGCTTTGCAACCCTTTCCAGACTGATTGATGTCAATTTCCTTGTTTCTCATCTGTTCTTGAATTTCTTTAGATCACGGCATAACGCTTTGCCTTTTGAGGTCTTTAGCCTACTTCACTTTATCAGACAGGTTCTTTTGAAGTGATTTCTTGAATAAACAGGTCTAGCAATAATCAGGCCTGGGTGTGGCTATTGAAATTGAACTCAAAAAATGTGGTTAATCACAATTAACCATGAATCACAGGTAACCATGATTTCTCATGATTTAACAAGCGGAGGCAATTAATTTTTCACATAGGGCCAGGTGGATTTGAATAAATCCATCTGGTTTCCATGGACACCTGCAGTCAGGTGACCTCTGTGCCATTCCAGCCCTGCCATTGGTTAGGCTTGCCAGCCATGCTCCTCCCACGCTTTGCAGCTCCGTCAGCCTTTGGTCAGCCAGGACGCTCGTCATCAGTTCTCTGTGCTTGTTTGCGCTCAGCAACACAGCCTGTAATACAGAGACCAGCACAGCCACACAGAGACAAGCACAGCCTGTAACATTAAGAACAACACAGTAACACAGAGACCAGCACAGCCTGTCATATAGATGCAAACGCAGCCTGTAACAGAGGCAAAGACTGCAGCATAACACAAAGCCAACATTACTGAAGTGAGACCAACTGTGAGAGCAAAGCAATGGCCCTGTCAAAAATGGCTTCCTATTCAGGCCTTATAACTTGGGACATATCTGTGTATTGTGTATTGTATGTTGTATATTGAATATTGTATATTGTGTATTGTATACAATTTTCTGATTGCCTTGGTGTAAGCTCTCATATTCTGATTGAAAATGCGCATCTTTGGGTACAAGTATTATCCGGAATCAGTGTTGCGGTAGTTACTCTAAAAAGGTAATGCATTACACATTACTAGTTACTTTTTTAGAAAAGTAATCCCTTACTTTACTTAATTACTCACTGCTGAAAGTAAATAGTTACACTACTAGTTACATTACTTTCGGATTTCTCAGCACCATCATCTCAAATTCACCATAACTTAATTAACCAAATCATGTTAAAACCGGCGTATGCCCAGATCAGCACAAATCTTTACTCATCAGTAATCAGCCCAAAACAGCACTTCACAGAAAAGTGAGTCGAGTACAAGGCAACAGTGCTGGCAAAAACATACATGAAAAAAGACGTTTGATTTGTTTCTTTGTCCTCAGTCGCAATCGGCAATAACTCAAAAGGGAGAAGAAGACGACGTTTTTCTGTTGTGCCGCTAGTTGAAGAATTTAAAGTAATGCAAGTAACAAGATGATTTATTTGTGAGTAACTGTAATCCGATTTCTTAAATTATTAAAGTAATGCGTCACATCACTGCAATACTGATAAATGTAATCTGATTACAGTAATTAGTTACCCCAATACTGCCCAGAATGAACCGTTATATGTGAGCCAGGATTAGCATGAGGTTGGGCCCTTGGGCCACAGGAACTCACAGATATCAGGTGGCACAGCGTAATATTTCCAGTATTATAATGTGCCTGTGAAATTTGATTTCTGAAATCAGACACTAAAGCAGCTGACAGTCTGATTTATATCAGTTATTTCATAAAACGCTGAGCTTCTTCACAGGCCGCAGAGGCCGTCTCCTTGCTAATTTTGGACCTGTTGGCATTTTCAAAAATCTGCTGCACTATAAGAGCAATGAATGGAGTTTTTCTTTTTAAGAACTTGAAATAAATCATTATTTGGATTCTTTGTGCAATTTTTAAAAAAGAATCATTTCTGTGAGATTTGTAAACTCTTAAAAATCTTGCGTAAGTTCAGAAATGCTATCGACTAAATGACAGGAAATACACTCAGCTGAATTTCTGGTTTGCCTCGCCATTTACTAACAACACATTGTTCTACTTCGTGTACTAATACACACCAATTCACAGATCTTTACTGCGTTTATATTTGGTGTTCCCTTCCATAATTTTACAAATGAATTTGATCGGTTTCATTTAATTTATTTGCTGTTTGTGTAAAAACAAAAAAAAAGAAAATGTTTTGATCGGACAGCAGCAACAGCAGGCAGATGATCCAGGGGATTTTGAGAAATAGAGCCGGATAAAAACAAAATCAAACAGCATGTGACAGAAACAGTTGTTATGGCCCCAATTTGTTATGACATATCAGACAGCAAGGGATGACAGACAAAATTGTAAAACTTTAACAGATTTAATAAAACAAATACTGACCAAGATTGAAATATTAAGAAAAAAATGAGATGTTTACAGTCCCTTTGTAATTGAGATGGGATTGCTATGTTGTCATGTCCTGGGACAGGAAAATGCTCCAACACAGGCAAAAATCCAGAAAAAAACTTCAAAGGTCTTGAAAAGAGTGAAAGGCCTGGTCAAATCTTAAACTCTGAAAAACTTAATTCATGCTATTCTCTCTTAAACCAGCTGCTAGGTTCCATAATAGTAGCATCACGACAGTAAATGGAATCCAAATCAAAAGAGTCCCTTACTACAAATACCTTGAAATTTGGCTGGATGACAATCTTAATTTTAGGAAGCAAACTGATGAGCTGGTCAAGAATTTGAAGCCAAAATTGGCTCTGCTGTACAGGAATAAAGCTGCTTTCCAAAGAGTTGCAGAAGACAGATTGTTCAAGCAACTATTCTCTCTAGAATAGATTATGGTGATGTGATTTATATGCACACTGCACCCTCCTTGCTGAAGTCACTTGACGCAGTGTACCACGCTGCATTAAGGTTCATAACTGGAGACGGCTTCCGAACACATCACTGTTCACTTTATTTTAACGCTGGTTGGTCTTCGCTGGCCATGAGAAGGGAGCAGCATTGTTGCCTTTTTATACACAAGGCCTTGTTGGGTAAACTGCCTGGATATCTGACCAGTTTGCTGAACGTGAGGAAGGGGGAATACGGTCTGCGCACTCTTGACTTTTTGGTTTTAGATGCTCCAAGGGTGCGGACTGAACTGGGTAAAACTGCTTTTATGTATTATGCTCCACAGAAGTGGAATAGGATTCAGCAGTTTTTTAAGTTGGAAAGTCTTATTTCAATTGATTGTTTTAAATGTCTTTTATTGGCTGCCTCAAAGCAGGAATGTACATGTGTAATGTAGTCATTGTTTTATTTACTGTACTTGGTGTTTTCTGTTTTTTTTTTTTTTTTCGCCGCTGGGCTCCGTTGATAAAGGGAGCTTGCTCTCGATCGGACTCCCAGTATAAATAAATAAATAAATTAATTAAAAATGTATCCTTTCTCAATTTCTCCTTGCAATTTCTCCTACTACTTTACTCTCTCAATTTTTCTCCTTATATACTCTTTTCCAGCCCCCTCCCACCTTCCAGAATTTTTCAATTCTCTGGGACTCTCCTCTCTGAGGCATGCCCAGGACATGCCCAAAAACCTATCTTAGCTCCAAACTGGGCTGAACAAAAGAAATGTCAATACTGCCATCTAGTGCCTCTTTTTTCCACATTACACAGTAATCTAAGGATCCCATTCATTTTTTCCATGGAGAAGTGAACCCTGAATCAGAAACCCAACTGTAATTAGGGGTCGGGCAGCCTAAGCTGTCAGGACCCTGTTGTTCTGCTGCATGTTCTTCTTTCTTCTTCTTCTTCTTCTTCTTCTTTCTTCTTCTTCTTCTTCTTTCTTCTTCTTCTTCTTCTTTCTTCTTCTTCTTCTTCTTCCTCTTCTTCTTTCTTCCTCTTCCTCATTCCTTCTTCTTCTTCTTTCTTCTTCTTCTTCTTCTTTTTCTTTCTTCTTCTTCTTCTTTCTTCTTCTTCTTCTTCTTTCTTCTTCTTTTTCTTTCTTCTTCTTCTTCTTCTTCTTTCTTCTTCTTCTTCTTCTTCTTCTTTCTTCTTCTTAATCTTCTTTTTCTTCCGTCTTCTTTCTTCTTCTTCTTCTTCTTCTTCCTCCTTATTCTGATTCTTCTTCTTGCGAGGAAATCCTACTTCCCATGTGTAAAAAATCACCAAACTTCGCACAAAGGTACAGTCCCAAGCCAGATTGCCTCCGCTGCAAAAACAGGTCAATAGTCCTGATGATGGTGCTACAGCATGCCTCTCAAGTTCAAAATTTTATAAATTCACAACAAATCAACGATATGTGCTACAAACTTGCAACTTTCACCAAAATGTAGCCCCAATACTGAAGGAGCTTTTGTCCATTCAAACCTATTGCAAAATATGAAGTCCAATGCTCTGCTTTTTTTAAAAACAGTAAAACCTATTAAACCTACCTCCTCCCACAATTTTTGCTCAATTGACACCAAACTTGCTTCATAGCATCTTTAGACTGTCCTATGCAAACACTCCACACAGATTTTGATTTATCGAAAATTGAGCCTACAGTGCATCAAAATGTTTGACTGTAAATGGGGTTGTTGACATATACTTGCAAATTCTTGCTAAATAAATTTCAATGTTCATTAAAAAAATGACAAAATTTTGGAGTCATGGCAGATTATGTTTGGAAAATATCAGAATTTAATCTCAAAAACTGAATTTTTTTTACAGCATTTTGAATTTCGCTCTCATCGAACATTTGGAGTCGATGCAAAAAATTGCATTTTTAAACATCAGTTTTTCACTTATGGAGCCAACAAATCATTGTTAAAAACAAATTACCAACATCTCCATGCTGTCTAGATGCAATTTGTGAATTTTCGGATTTTTGTTTTCCCTAGCTAATTAGCTCAGGGACATAGAGCATCGTCTCTTGTGCCAGAAATTGTGAGTTCAAGCCTCAACTGATGTAAAATGCGCATTAGAATGCCACCATTTTTCATCCTCCTACACTCTGCTTGTCGCTCAGAATTGCCTACTTTTGTCTAAAATTGCCCGGCCCCGACCATTGCTGCGCAGCAGCTATAATTATCTCCGTTGCGTCGCACGTCTAAGGCCTGTCACGTAAGGTGCTATTACAGCCTGCCACCAGCAGGAGGCACAGAGAAACCGTAATGAATCCGCAGACCGAAATACAGTAAACGGCTGCCCACCCCGTTTGTATTGAGAGTGTAGGAGATGTGTGCGTTTGGAATGAGTGTCTTTGTAATGTGTGCAGGCTGTCTCGTGCAGACTGACTCACAGTGCAAGCGCAGGAGTGCTGATGAAGGATAGAGGAGAATTACTCTGGAAGGGGGATAAAAGGCTGCCAGTGTATAACAGCGACCGTGCTGTAGTCAGTTAGGACAACAGACTGCGGTACTCTGCCATAAACTACTCTGAGGAGCAGTTTCACAAACACAACTCAAGTTTAATCCTAGACTAATTTCAATTTGCAATGCAGACTCTCCACACAAAACTTCAGAGTTAATTTGGGAATAATCTTAATCTTTGAAACCACCCCTTAACCCAAAATTTAAAAACCAACCCAATGATCAACATTAAACAACCTGCAAAAACCTGCTGACTGATTTTGCTGAAGAGTTTCATGATGAAAGCTGGAATGAAAAACTAGCTCTGCTCTGAGAAGTGTGTCCGTCAATGGCCGTGTTCGAAATCGTTCACTCATCCACTCACTCCCAATTCCCTACATCGTGTATATGACATAGTGCACTACATAGGGAATGACCAAAGGAGATTTCGGACACTACATCGGAATTTTCTGAACATGATTGCGTCAGCAAATGCGCTGGATATTCCTGTGATGAAAGCGTACTGCTATGGCCCCAATTTGTAATTATATTTACAACACAACAGCAACAGCAAGGGATGACAGACACAGTTTTAAAAACTTAAACACATTTAATGAACAGACAACTAAACAACTAACTACGCTACTGACCAAGATTGATTAACAAGACAAAAAACAGAAATATTTACAGTCCCTTTTTGGTGGGGTGGCTTGGGGATGTCCTGGGTGAGGAAAATGCTCTATGGGGCAAAAATCCACAAAAGAAACTTCACAAGTCTTGAACAGAATGACAGGTCTGGTCACATGTATGCTTCTTCTTGCAATTTCTCCTACCACCTTACTGTCTCAATTCTCCCCTTTATATACTCTTTTGCAGACCCCTCCCACATTTTAGACTTTTTTTTTCTTTTCTCTGGGACTTGTTTCAGACATGCCCGAAACATGCCCAAACCTAGCTCCAGTCTGAGCTTAACAAAAAAAAGGTAAATACTGCCATCCAGTGGCCTATATTCACATTACAGTACATACGGAGTATCATCTTTTTTTTCCCTAGCCGTTAATGCTTCGCTGCTCTGAAATTGTGGTCGCCCCCAAGTGACTTACGTCCCATAATTTACGTCAATTTGGGTCATGATTACCCGGCGAAATAAGGCTACGATTTGAGCCTTACTTGCTAGCGAGCTAGTTGGCTACCTAGCTAGCATAGGATAGCTAGCAAGCCAAAGTGATACCAAGCTGTGTGTCATAATTAACGCGCCATTGTATTTAGCTACATGGCCAACTAGCTTGCGAGCTTAAAGGCTACAGTTTGCACACAATGCAATACTCGCGAGCGAGCTGTCTTGCTAGCTTGCTAGCAAGATAAAGAGACATCAATAACTACAATATTTCAGCTTGCATGCCAATGTAACGTTATTTCACATCCTAAAGTCACTTTCACACCGGACGCGAAACTAATTTTTCGCATACATTCAAAGTCAATGCGAAAACGCGTGTACTTGCGTTTTTTGCATTGACTTTGAATGCAATCTGTCGTGCGAGGAATTCGTTTCGCATCTGGTGTGAAAGCAGCTTTATTGAAACATTGGAGAAGGTGTTTCTGGAGGGCGGAGCCACCTTACGCTGCACATTCTTCTTCATTGAAAAACTTAACCGCAGTGCATTGTGGTATACGGCACTACAATGTAGTGTACATAGCTTGCTCACTCGATTCCGCTGTGCATTATGGGTATTTAATAGTCCACTATACAGTGCATGAAAAGAATTCGAACAACACTACAAAATGGCGGACACACTATATTGTGCACTACATCCGTGATAGGGGGCGATTTCAAACACAGCGAATGTCTACGGCACTGTGCTCAGGATTCAGTCTGACGCAGGTGTGGGTGTGAGATTGTAAAGGTGTTAGTGTGTTTGTGTTGTTATGTATGCGTATTTTATGAACAGCATTATATTTCATTAGTAAATGAAGATTTGTTACATGCTGTTTTTGCTGCCTTGCTGGTCAGCTATTTATTTTGTTCATTTGGCACCCTCTGGTGGTGTGTCTGGAGGAAAACATAATCTGATGTAATAGACTAATGCTTTCTAGAAGCTTCTGGCACCTTCCTGCCTGGAGGCGACGGGATTACCCCGGAATCCTGTGGATCTTTCCAGAATGTTGCTAGTCTATATAAATACTGTGATTTTAAGCGCAACAGAGCAGAGCAGAAGCAGAGTTTTTGTTTTCGCAACAGAGTTAATTAGTGGCATTAGACAGTTATTAGAGAAATAAACAGTTGACTTTTTTTGTAGAACTTTTTTTGTGAAGAATAAATTTGTTTTAGTTGTCATTACTGGTTTTCTTTGTTGTGATTTTTTTCAAGTCATAACAGTCTGTGCATGTGCATGTTAGTAGGTGTGCCTGAGCATTTAAACTTGCATAAGTTTACATCAGTATGTGTATGAGCATCTGAGCATGTGTCTGTGTGTCTGTGTATGAGTGTCTGTGGAAGACTGTGTGTGTTTGTGTGTGTGCGCGTGAGAGAGAGAGTGTGTCAAAAAATAAATAAAGCTTCAATGAAGCTCAACAGAAATATTCTACCGCAGAGAAGAAGACATTAGCACTTGCATTGGCCATTCAACACTTTGAAGTTTATTTTGGCTTTACTTCTTATGTTATTAAAGTGTACACCGACCATGACCCTAAGAAATTCCTCAATTGCATGTACCTGTACAATGCCAACAACTGATTGATGCGTTGGAGCTTAATTTTGCAACCGTTCAACCTCCAAATAGTACATATTAACGGAATAGACAATGTACTAGCAGATGCCTTGTCCTGAGCATCTCAGTAAATTGATAGTAACTCTTTAGTATCTTTAAAGTAAAGTCATTGTAAGAATTCCTCTAAGGCTAAGAGGAATTTTTATTCATGCATTGTGGTTGCTTTATATAATGACACTTGGTGTCCTCTCTTAGCCTACGATGACTTATGCAAGAGAAAAAGAAACATTAGCTTCATAAATTCATTGCTTTACTTAAATTAAGACTGAATATCATTGTTTAACATGTTCCTGAATATTTTTCAATTGCTGTAGCTAAAAAAAAAAAAAAAATAGGACCAAAGGTCCTGTTGCTTACCAGCAAGCAGTCTTACAGCGATGATACGATGATACAAGTTATGAAAACTTGATTTGAAGTTTGACATTCGAATCAATGAAAATCAATGTCAAGGTCACTAAATAAAAGTTCACATACATTTATAAAACCTTCTGTAATACAATCCAAAGCTCTGAAGCAGTTTTGCTGATACAAGTCATTATAATATGTCAACAATATGTATTCAATATGTCAATTGTGAACTTTAAAGGTCACAGAATGTCAAGTTGCAGTCAGCAAATGGACTTCATATATGACTTTCTAAATGTCTCTACACAAACCTCGGCTCAATCTGTGACCATTTTGGTGATTGAAGTCATTGTAATTTCACTGTGGAGTTTGACCCTCAAAGGTCACTGAAAGTCAAGTTGAATGTCACCAGATGATAGTTCATATGTGATTTCCTAGATGTTAGTAACACAAACCTAGACTCCATCCGTGACCGCTTTGGCGAGAAAAGTCATTGCAATTGTATTATGTCAAGTTTGACCTTCAAATGTCATCAACAGTCAAGCTGATTGTCACCAAATGAAAGTTCATATGTGACTTCCTATGTCAGTAACACAAACCTAGGCTCTATCTGTGACCTTTTCAGTGATAGAAGTCATTGAATTTTCTCTAAGTCAAGTTAGACCTTCGAAGGTCAATATGAAGGTCACCAATTGAAAGTTACATGACTTCTATAAGTATCCAATACAGACGTACACTCAATCTGTAACGATTTTGCTGATATAAGTAATTGAAATTTCACTATATTGTTTAGCTGTTGAAGGCCACTGAAGGTCAAGCTCAAGGTCACCCAATGAAAGTTCATGTATGACCTCCTATATACCTCCAATACAAACTGAAATTAAAGCTTCAAGCAGCGTTGAACAGGCCCTTGCACCCATGTGCACGTTGGGGGTAGTGGTGAGATCCTGACGGGTGCAGGTGTGCACTCACGTCCAGTGGAGAGGTCAAGTACAGGCACCAACCTGTGATAAAGTTTCGAGCGAATCGAACAAAGCTGGAAGAAGTTATGAAAAGTTGATAGTTCATACACCTGGGGGCGCTCCGAGAGTAACCAAATGTGGGCAGGTGCATTCAGGGGCAGGTCATCAGCACAAATGTTTCAAGCAAACCGGCCAATGTCAATGTAAAATATGGCATTTCCTGTTTCCACAAGGGGGCGCAATAGAGACAATTTGCTCCCCCCATGGGCGAGGCCCCTATCAGATTTAAGAGCTTGCCATCCTTGACCTGTCTATTTATGTATATGATAATACGAGTTAAGTAAAGACATCAAAAACAAAAACATCTTTTAAAAGCAAGGGATCCATCTTCTCTGCATTGCCACACAAACGCCATTACCTATAGCTTCGCAGCATTCATAATATAGCTTCACCAACTTGTTCTGCATGTTTTAGAAGGGGAATAAAGTTGATGGGTTCAACTATGTGTCATCAGTACATGTTAAAGTAAAAAATGGTCACTGCCTGTTACCACCAGGGGGCCCTATTTGTAAAGTGGTAAGTTATTATATCGTGACATTCAGGGAGGAGCCTTCATCATTTCCAGCAAGATTGAAGGTTCTATGGTAAAGTATGTTGGCATAAGAGCATTTTGAAATTTTTTTGGCGAATTGCCAATTTTTGTCACACCCTAGTAGCCACGCCCTTTGAACGGCAGACATGCAGAGCACAAATTTTGGTCAAGCTAGTCTCTAGATGATCTGTACCAAATCGGAAGTCAATTGGTCAAAAACCCTAGGAGGAGTTTGTTTTAAAATTGAAAAATTCTAATCAAAATGGCTGACTTCCAGTTGGGTTTAGGGCGTGGCTCCAATTAGTTTTTTGCATGTCTGAGTATGATACATTTGGGAATTGAATTTTGTCAGCCTACGACAAAGTAACCATTCTGGTAACTTCCTGTTGCCACCAGGGGGCGCTAATAGAAAAGTGGGAAGTTATTATATCATTACGTTCAAGGTGGAGCCATCTTCATCTCCAGCAAATTTGAAGCTTCTACGATCAAGTATGTTGGCATGAGAGCATTTTGAATTTTTTTTGCATGGTCGCCAAACTTTGTCACGCCCTAGCAGCCATGCCCTTTGACCAACAGATATTCAGAGCGCAACTTTTGATCAGCTTGGTCTCTAGATGATCTTTACCAAATTTGAAGTCAATCGGTTGAAAACCCTAGGAGGAGTTCGTTTTAAAATTCAAAAATTCTAATCAAAATGGCCGACTTCCTGTTGGGTTTAGGGCGTGGCTCCAATTACTTTTTTGTATGTCTGGGTATGGTACATATGTGCATCGAATTTCATCTACCTACAACAAAGTAACCGAACTGATCACTTCCTGTTACCACCGGGGGGGCGCTATTAGTAATGTGGGAAGTAATTCTATCGAGACTTTCAGGGCGGAGCCGTCATCATTTACAGCAAGTTTGAAGCTGCTTCGATCAAGTATGTTGGCGTGAGAGCATTTTGAAATTTTTTTGGCGAGTCGCCAAATTTTTTGGTGGCCATAGCCACATGCTGTTTTGGCGGCCCCTGCTGGTTGCCGGTTCTTTTTTCTGTTTCTGTCTATCCTTGTAACAGGCGAGCCACACCTGAGCAGCGTTATCAACCCTATAAAGAGGATTAGGGGGGCGCACATATTCTGGAAGAAGTGCCTTGAGAAGCTGTCTATGCCACTTCGGTCCCGCTGGCCTGCTCCTATTTAACTCTATTGCCTCAAATACCTGCTGGCATATTTATCATTCAGTCAATGAAACATACCCCTGTTTTGTCTAAAACGAGTCAAGTGTGTGTGTCTCCTTTTATGTTGCGGCTCTCGTCCGACGGGTCATAATAGTGTGTGAGTGTGTGTGCGTGCGCACCCGTCTGAGCATGAGTGTGTGTGTGTGTGTGCCTGCCAGTATTACCTTGGTGTTGTCTGGGAGGGGCTCGGTGTTCAGGCGTTGCATTGCCTCATCCAGCAGAGAGAGGGCGCTGTCACAGCGCTCCGTAAGCCGCTCCAGACTCTGGGATGGAATAAAGAGGTGCAGGGAAATGGGTTGGAGGCTCCAGGAAATAACAGGAATGAAATAATTGAGTGAGTGTAGTTGTGATTTTTGGCTGATCGATGATTGGCAGTCTGAGGTTTAAAATATTCCCCTTTTGTGTGACTGAAAAGTGATTAACATGAAAACTTATGAGGTCAAACTAGAGCTCTCGCTTTCTATTGCTGGTCTCTGTTTCACTCATGAAGCCCAATGTTTCTTCGCTGACTGAGCTGAAGGTCATGACTCAGGTTTGGTAGAGGCTCCTCTTCTGTAATACACTCAGATCAAAGGAGTCAGGTGACTGTTAGTGTCTCACCAGCCGGTAACAAAGCCATTCAGAGTGACAGTGCTGAAAGTCTCCGTCCAGCGATGAGGGCAGCTGCTGCCTGTCCACAAACTGCTGAAGGACCTCAGTGCCGCACACAGAGTGGACCTGAGTGAGAGACAAAGAGAAGAGGGGAAGGAAGGAGAAGAGTGTGAGAGAGAGCAGGGAGGAGACGATGGGAGTAAAGTGCAAAACAGGCTGATCTCAGGTGAGATACAGGTGGAGCTGAACAGGCTGATCTCAGGTGAGTTACACGTGGAGCTGAACAGGCTGATCTCAGGTTGAGTTACAGGTGGAGCTGAACAGGCTGATCTAAGGTGAGATACAGGTGGAGCTGAACAGGCTGATCTCAGGTGAGATACAGGTGGAGCTGAACAGGCTGATCTCAGGTTGAGTTACAGGTGGAGCTGAACAGGCTGATCTAAGGTGAGATACAGGTGGAGCTGAACAGGCTGATCTCAGGTGAGATACAGGTGGAGCTGAACAGGCTGATCTAAGGTGAGATACAGGTGGAGCTGAACAGGCTGATCTCAGGTGGAGTAACAGGTGGAGCTGAACAGGCTGATTAATGGTGAGATACAGGTGGAGCTGAACAGGCTGATCTAAGGTGAGATACAGGTGGAGCTGAACAGGCTGATCTCAGGTTGAGTAACAGGTGGAGCTGAACAGGCTGATTAATGGTGAGATACAGGTGGAGCTGAACAGGCTGATCTCAGGTGAGTTACAGGTGGAGCTGAACAGGCTGATCTAAGGTGACATAAAGGTGGAGCTGAACAGGCTGATGTCAGGTGAGTTACAGGTGGAGCTGAACAGACTGATCTCAGGTGAGATAAAGGTGGAGCTGAACAGGCTGATCTCAGGTGAGATAAAGGTGGAGCTGAACAGGCTGATCTCAGGTGAGATACAGGTGGAGCTGAACAGGCTGATCACAGGTGAGATAAAGGTGGAGCTGAACAGGCTGATCTCAGGTGAGATACAGGTGGAGCTGAACAAGCTGATCTCAGATGAGTTACAGGTGGAGCTGAACAGGCTAATCTCAGGTGAGTTACAGGTGGAGCTGAACAGGCTGATATCAGGTGAGAGACAGGTGGAGCTGAACAGGCTAATCTCAGGTGAGTTACAGGTGGAGCTGAACAGGCTGATCTCAGGTGAGTTACAGGTGGAGCTGAACAGGCTGATCTCAGGTGAGATACAGGTGGAGCTGAACAGGCTGATCTCAGGTGAGATACAGGTGGAGCTGAACAGGCTGATCTCAGGTGAGATACAGGTGGAGCTGAACAGGCTGATCTCGGGTGAGATACAGGTGGAGCAGAACAGGCTGATCACAGGAGGGATACAGGTGGAGCTGAACAGGCTGATTTCAGGTGAGTTACAGGTGGAGCTGAACAGGCTGATCTCAGGTGAGATAAAGGTGGAGCTGAACAGGCTGATCTAAGGTGAGATACAGGTGGAGCTGAACAGGCTGATCTCAGGTGAGATTCAGGTGGAGCTGAACAGGCTGATCTCAGGTGAGTTACAGGTGGAGCTGAACAGGCTGATCTCAGGTTGAGTTATGGGTGGAGCTGAACAGGCTGTTCTCAGGTGAGATACAGGTGGAGCTGAACAGGCTGATCTAAGGGGAGATACAGGTGGAGCTGAACAGGCTGATCTCAGGTGAGATAAAGGTGGAGCTGAACAGGCTGATCTCAGGTGAGTTACAGGTGGAGCTGAACAGGCTGATCTCAGGTGAGATAAAGATGGAGCTGAATAGGCTGATGTCAGGTGAGATACAGGTGGAGCTGAACAGGCTGATCTCAGGTGAGATACAGGTGGAGCAAAACAGGCTGATCTCAGGTGAGATACAGGTGGAGCTGAACAGGCTGATCTAAGGTGAGATACAGGTAGAGCTGAACAGGCTGATCTCAGGTGAGTTACAGGTGGAGCTGAACAGGCTGATCTCAGGTGAGATACAGGTGGAGCTGAACAGGCTGATCTCAGGTGAGATTCAGGTGGAGCTGAACAGGCTGATCTCAGGTGAGATACAACTGGAGCTGAACAGGCTGATCTCAGGTGAGATACAGGTGGAGCTGAACAGGCTGATCTCAGGTGAGATGCAGGTAGAGCTGAACAGGCTGATCTCAGGTGAGATGCAGGTGGAGCAGAATAGGCTGATCTCAGGTGAGATGAAGGTGGAGCTGAACAGGCTGATCTCAGGTGAGATGAAGGTGGAGCAGAATAGGCTGATCTCAGGTGAGATGAAGGTGGAGCTGAACAGGCTGATCTCAGGTGAGATACAGGTGGAGCAGAATAGGCTGATCTCAGGTGAGATGAAGGTGGAGCTGAACAGGCTGATCTCAGGTAAGATTCAGGTGGAGCTGAACAGGCTGATCTCAGGTGAGATACAACTGGAGCTGAACAGGCTGATCTCAGGTGAGATACAGGTGGAGCAGAATAGGCTGATCTCAGGTGAGATGAAGGTGGAGCTGAACAGGCTGATCTCAGGTGAGATGCAGGTAGAGCTGAACAGGCTGATCTCAGGTGAGATGCAGGTGGAGCAGAATAGGCTGATCTCAGGTGAGATAAAGGTGGAGCTGAACAGGCTGATCTCAGGTGAGTTACAGGTGGAGCAGAATAGGCTGATCTCAGGTGAGATGAAGGTGGAGCTGAACAGGCTGATCTCAGGTGAGATACAGGTGGAGCAGAATAGGCTGATCTCAGGTGAGATGAAGGTGGAGCTGAACAGGCTGATCTCAGGTGAGATACAGGTGGAGCAGAATAGGCTGATCTCAGGTGAGATGAAGGTGGAGCTGAACAGGCTGATCTCAGGTGAGATACAGGTGGAGCTGAACAGGCTGATCTCAGGTGAGATACAGGTGGAGCAGAACAGGTTGATCTCAGGTGAGATACAGGTGGAGCTGAACAGGCTGATCTCAGGTGAGATTCAGATGGAGCTGAACAGGCTGATCTCAGGTGAGATACAACTGGAGCTGAACAGGCTGATCTCAGGTGAGATACAGGTGGAGCTGAACAGGCTGATCTCAGGTGAGATGCAGGTAGAGCTGAACAGGCTGATCTCAGGTGAGATGCAGGTAGAGCTGAACAGGCTGATCTCAGGCAAAAAAAAGCAGGTGGAGCAAAATTTTGCGGATGCAGGAATCGCTCACCTCCACTGCACTTAGGCTGAGGGGTTCTGCACTCTGCTGCTCTCCAATCAGAACCAGGACTGAACCTAAGGCGCCAGGAACCAGGTCCTACACACACATTTACACACACATGCATACACACCGATGTGCACATACACACACACACACACACACACACACACACACTCAAATGCATTCCAACACAGGCAGGCAGAGTCACATTCATGTAATCACATACACAATCACACACGCATACAAGCACACACACAGGATGAAATAGAGGCACATATTCATGAGTATAAATCCCTAACACACACAAAACTCCTCTCCATCTCCCCCCCCTCACCATTCAACCTCATGCCTTTGCTCCACGGCATCTGCTTCATATACTAACACTATAACAGTATTTCTGGTATGAAATCATTTATAATATTTGCAGTCTAAACGCATTCATGTTATAGAATTAACAGTGGCTATGGTCATCCAGTATTACAGTATTTAGAACAGTATTCATTGTCTTACAATAAGTAGGATATTACCATATTCAAAGTATCCGTGGTACAGCGGTATTAACAATACTTGCGGTAGTACTGTTTTCAGAGTATTGCCACGATTATAGTATTGACACTGTTGTTGCATTTACAAAATTGATAGAGCTACACCATTTACAATATTTATGGAATGGACACCATTACAGCACTGACAGTATTACAGTACTTTCAATAGGCCTTTTGCAGTAAGCGGGTCACGTGACCATTCTCCCATAGCAACAAGTCTCTGGTGGGCAAGCAAACCAGACATTCCTTGGCAACGCTAAGTGCTTGACTGACCAAGAGTGAAATACCTACAATATAGACGCCGTTTATGTAATTATTCTTTAAGTTCGCGACTTTTCCTTCCAGATATAGCTAGAAGAAGCATTGATTATTAGTTGTAGCTCATTTTTGAGAGGAAAGAACCAGTGAAGGCGAGTTATCGAGGCCGATTGCTTTGCATTCGGTGGACACGACGCCAAGATTGCGGCGTTCTCAGGTATGTTTACTACCATTTAAACACTCATGTTTATACCGCTAATCGTCCTGCATTTTGTAGAGCTTCAGGACTTTATTTGTAGAGTCACTAGACTCTCTAGTTTCAGCCATAAAAGCAAATATTTTTGCGATCAGATCGTTTCGCGACCAAAGATACTGTTTTAGTTTACATGTGCGAAGTGCGCCATAAAGATGTCATTAGTCTTATTTTCACTATTACAGAGCAAGAGATTGATGATAAAACGAAATAATAAATAACTGGGTTCTAGTACTTTGTTTAGTCAAGTTTGTCACTGTTATGGCGCACTTCGCACATGTAAACTAACACAGTATCTTTGGTCGCGAAACGATCTGATCGAAAAAATATTCGCTTTTATGGCTGAAACTAGAGAGTCTAGTGACTCTACAAATAAAATCCTGAAGCTCTACAAAATAGGCCCTTGACGATTAGCGGTATAAACACAAGTGTTTAAATGGTATTAAACATACCTGAGAACGCCGCAATCTTGGCGTTTCGAGTCCACCAAATGCAGCAAGAAATTGGCCTCGATAACTCGCCTTCACTCGTTCTTTCGTCTCAAAAATTAGCTACAACTAATAATCAATGCTTCTTCTAGCTATATCTGGAAGGAGAAGTCGAGAACTTAGAGAATAATTACATAAACAGCCTCTATATTGTAGGTATCCCACTCTTGGTCAGTCAAGCACTTAGTGTTGTCAAGGAATGTCTGGTTTGCTTGCCCACCAGAGACTTGTTGCTATGGGAGAATGGTCACGTGACCCGCTTACTGCAAAAGGCCTATTATTACATAATGGACATCATGACTGTATTGACACAATTCAGTATTGGAAGTATTTTCTTTATCTGAGAAGTATGTAGGTTAACACATCGATAGTATTACAGTAAGTACCATATTTGCAGCATTAGATTATGTGGAGTGTTGGTATACAGTTTTGATTGCGATATTACAATGTTTAAAATATTAATGGTATTACAGTAGTATGATATTGACACATCGACAGTATTTAGGTAATTTATGGTAGCACAGTATGTGCAGTGATCGTATATTTGTAGTCTTGGGACAGAATGGATTGACAAATTACAGTGTGAAAAATATTCACAGGTTAACAGTCTGATGGTCTTGATACATTTGCAGTCTTTGCAGTATTGTGGTATTTATGATATTACAGGATGACCAAAATTAGAGCATTTACAGTGTCAGTTTACACTATCTGTAAGGGCACTGCAGCATTTTTGGTTGCCTGTAGATGATGCAGATAAAGGACACAAAGCAATATAGTGAAATCCTGAGGGGTTTAAGTCATTCCATTCCAATCCCACCATCCCTGAGCTCTCCCTGCTGCCCTAATCTAAGTTTCATCCCTGACCTCTCTCTGCTGCCCTAATCTGAGTTTTACCTCTGACCTCTCTCTGCTGCCCTAATTTGAGTTTTACTTCTGACCTCTCTCTGCTGCCCTAATTTGAGTTTTACTTCTGACCTCTCTCTGCTGCCTTAATCTGACTTTTACCTCTGAGCTCTCTCTGCTGCCCCAATCTGAGCTTTAACTCTGAGCTCTCTCTGCTGCCCTAATCTGAGTTCTCCCCCTGACCTCTATCTGCTGCCTTAATCTGAGCTTTACCTCTGAGCTCTCTCTGCTCCCCTAATGTAAGCTTTACCTGAGACATCTCTCTGTGGCCCTAGTCTGAGCTTTATCCAACCTCTCTCTGCTGCCCTAATCTGAGCCTACCCCTGACCTCTTTCTGATGCCTAAATCTGAGCTTTACCCCTGACTTCTCTCTGCTGCCTTAATCGGAGTTTTACACCTGACCTCTCTCTGCTGCCCTAATCTGAGTTTTACCTCTGAGCTCTCTCTGCTAACCTAATCTGAGTTTTACCTCTGATCTCTCTCTGCTGCCCTAATTTGAATTTAACCTCTGACCTCTCTCTGCTGCCCTAATCTGAGTATTACCCCAGATCTCTCTCTGCTGCCCTAATCTGAGTTTTACCTCTGACCTCTCTCTGCAGCCCTCATCTGAGCTTTACTTCTGACCTCTCTCTGCTGCCCTAGTCTGAGCTTTACCCGACTTCTCTCTGCTGCCCTAATCTGAGTTTTACCCCTGACCTCTCTCTGCTCCCTAAATCTGAACTTTACCCCTGACCAATCTCTGTTGCCTTAATTTGAGTTTTACCACCGACCTCTCTCTGCTGCCCTAATCTGAGTTTTACCCCTGACCACTCTCTGCTGCCCTAATCTGAGTTTTACCTCTGAGCTCTCTTTGCTGCACTAATCTGAGTTTTACCTCTGAGCTCTCTCTGCTGCCCTAATCTGAGTTTTACCTCTGAGCTCTCTCTGCTGCCCTAATCTGAGTTTTCCCCCTGACCTCTATCTGCTGCCCTAATCTGAGATTTACCTCTGAGCTCTCTCTGCTCCCCTTATCTAAGCTTTACCTGAGACCTCTCTCTGTGGCCCTAGTTTGAGCTTTACCCAACCTCTCTCTGCTGCCCTAATCTGAGCCTACTCCTGACCTCTCTCTGATGCCTAAATCTGATCTTTACCACTGACTTCTCTCTTCTGCCTTAATCTGAGTTTTGCCTCTGAACTCTCTCTGCAGCCCTAGTCTGAGCTTTACCTCTGAGCTCTCTCTGCTGCCGTGATCTGAGTTTTACCTCTGAGCTCTCTCTGCTGCCCTAATCTGATCTTTACCTTTAACCTCTCTCTGCTGCCCTAATCTGAGTTTTACCCCTGACCTTTATCTGCTGCCCTAATCTAATCTTTACCTTTAACCTCTCTCTGCTGCCCTAATCTGAGTTTTACCCCTGACCTTTATCTGCTGCCCTAATCTAATCTTTACCTTTAACCTCTCTCTGCTGCCCTAATCTGAGTTTTACCCCTGACCTCTCTCTGCTCTTTAAATCTGAACTTTACACCTGACTAATCTCTGCTGCCTTAATCTGAGTTTTACCACTGACCTCTCTCTGCTGCCCTAATCTGAGTTTTACCCCTGACCACTCTCTGCTGCCCTAATCTGAGTTTTGCCTCTGACCTCTCTCTGCAGCCCTAATCTGAGTTTTACCTCTGAACTCTCTCTGCTCCCCTAATCTAAGCTTTACCTGAGACCTCTCACTGTTGCCCTAGTTTGAGCTTTACCGGACCTCTCTCTGCTGCCCTAATTTGAATTTTACCCCTGACCACTCTCTGCTGCCCTAATCAGAGATTTACCCCTGACCTCTCTCTGCTGCCCTTATCTGAGTTTTGCCTCTGACCACTCTTTGCTTCCCAAATCTGAGCTTTACCTCTGAGCTCTCTCTGCTGCCCTAATCTGAGGTTTACCTCTGACCTCTCTCTCCTGCCCTAATCTGAGTTTTACCTCAGAGCTCTCTCTGCTGCCCTAATCCGAGTTTTACCTCTGAGCTGTCTCTGCTGCTCTAATTCGAGTTTAACCTCTGACCTCTCTCTGCTGCCCCAATCTGAGTGTTACCCCTGACCGCTCTCTGCTGCCCTAACCTGAGTTTTACCTCTGACCTCTCTCTGCTGCCCTAATCTGAGTTTTACCTCTGACCACTCTCTGCTGCCCTAATATGACTTTTACCTCTGAGATCTCTCTGCTACCCTAATCTGAGATTTACCCCTGACCTCTCTCTGCTGCCCTTATCTGAGTTTTGCCTCTGACCACTCTCCGCAGCCCTAATCTGAGCTTTACCTCTGAGCTCTCTCTGCTGCCCTAATCTGAGTTTTAACTCTGACATCTCTCTCCTGCCCTAATCTGGGTTTTACCTCAGAGCTCTCTCTGCTGCCCTAATCTGAGTTTTACCCCTGACCTCTCTCTGCTCTTTAAATCTGAACTTTACCCCTGACCAATCTCTGCTGCCTTAATCTGAGTTTTACCACTGACCTCTCTCTGCTGCCCTAATCTGAGTTTTACCCCTGACCACTCTCTGATGCCCTAATCTGAGTTTTGCCTCTGACCTCTCTCTGCAGCCCTAATCTGAGCTTTACCTCTGACTTCTCTGCTGCCCTATTCTGAGTTTCTTCCTCTGACCACTCTCTGCAGCCCTATTCTGAGTTTTATCTCAGAGCTCTCTCTGCTGCCCTAATTTGATCTTCACCTCTGACCTCTCTCTGCTCACCTAATCTGAGTTTAACGTCTAAGATCTCTCTGCTCCTCTAATCAAAGCTTTACCTGAGACCTCTCACTGTTGCCCAAGTTTGAGCTTTACCCGACCTCTCTTTGCTGCCCTATTCTGAGTTTTACCCCTGACCTCTCTCTGCTGCCCTAATCTGAGTTTTACCTCTGACCTCTCTTTGCTGCCCTAATCTGAGTTTTGCCTCTGACCACTCTCTGCAGCCCTAATCTGAGCTTTACCTCTGACTTCTCTGCTGCCCTATTCTGAGTTTCTTCCTCTGACCACTCTCTGCAGCCCTATTCTGAGTTTTATCTCAGAGCTCTCTCTGCTGCCCTAATCCGAGTTTTACCTCTGAGCTCTCTCTGCTGCCCTAATTCGAGTTTTACCTCTGAGTTCTCTCTGCTGCCCTAATCTGAGTTTTACCTCTGAGCTCACTCTGCTAACCTAATCTGAGTTTTACCTCTGATCTCTCTTTGCTGCCCTAATTCGAATTTAAGCTCTGACCTCTCTCTGCTGCCCTAATCTGAGTTTTACCCCTGACCTCTCTCTGCTGCCCTAATCTGAGTTTTACCTCTGCCCTCTCTCTGCTGCCCTAATCTGAGTTTTACCTCTGACCTCTGTCTGCTGCCTTAATCTGAGTTTTATCCCTGACCTCTCTCTGCAGCCCTAATCTGAGCTTTACTTCTGATCTCTCTCTGCTGCCCTAATTTGAATTTAACCTCAGACCTCTCTCTGCTGCCCTAATCTGAGCTTTACCTCTGAACTCTCTCTGCTCCCCTAATCTAAGCTTTACCTCTGAACTCTCTCTGCTCCCCTAATCTAAGCTTTACCTGAGACCTCTCACTGTTGCCCTAGTTTGAGCTTTACCCGACCTCTCTCTGCTGCCCTAATTTGAGTTTTACCCCTGACCACTCTCTGCAGCCCTAATCAGAGATTTACCCCTGACCTCTTTCTGCTGCCCTTATCTGAGTTTTGCCTCTGTCCACTCTCTGCAGCCCTAATCTGAACTTTACCTCTGAGCTGTCTCTGCTGCCCTAATCCCAGTTTTACCTCTGAGCTCTCTCAGCTGCTCTAATTCGAGTTTAACCTCAGACCTCTCTCTGCTGCCCCAATCTGAGTTTTACCTCTGAGATCTCTCTGCTGCCATAATCTGAGTTTTACCTCTGATCTCTCTCTGCTAACCTAATCTGAGTTTTCCCTCTGATCTCTCTCTGCTGCCCTAATTTGAATTTAACCTCAGACCTCTCTCTGATGCCCTAATCTGAGTTTTACCCCTAACCTCTCTCTGCTGCCCTAATCTATTTTTTACCCTTGACCTCTCTCTGCTGCCCTAATCTGAGTTTTACCGCTGAGCTCTCTCTGGTGCCCGAATCTGAGTTTTACCTCTGATCTCTCTCTGCTGCCCTAATTTGAATTTAACCTCTGACCTCTTTCTGCTGCCCTAATCTGAGATTTACCCCTGACCTCTCTCTGCTGCCCTAATCTGAGTTTTACCTCTGACCTCTCTCTGCTGCCCTAATCTGAGCTTTACCTCTGAGCTCTCTCTGCTCCCCTGATCTAAGCTTTACCTGAGACCTCTCTCAGTGGCCCTGGTCTGAGCTTTACCCAACCTCTCTCTGCTGCCCTAATCTAAGCATACCCCTGACTTCTCTCTGATGCCTAAATCTGAGTTTTACCCCTGACTTCTCTCTGCTGCCTTAATCTGAGTTTTGCCTTTGACCTCTCTCTGCTGCCCAAATCGGAGTTTTACACCTAACCTCTCTTTGGTGCTCTAATCTGAGTTTTACCTCTGAACTCTCTCTGCTGCCCAAATCTGAGTTTTACCTCTGAGCTCTCTCTGCTACCCTAATCTGAGTTTTACCTCTGATCTCTCTCTGCTGCCCTAATTTGAATTAAACCTCAGACCTCTCTCTGCTGCCCTAATCCGAGTTTTACCTCTCACCTCTCTCTGCTGCCATAATCTGAGTTTTACTTCTGACCTCTCTCTGCTACCCTAATCTGAGTTTTACCGCTGATCTCTCTCTGCTGCCCTAATTTGAATTTAACCTCAGACCTCTCTCTGCTGCCCTAATCCGAGTTTTACCTCTCACCTCTCTCTGCTACCCTAATCTGAGTTTTACCTCTGATCTCTCTCTGCTGCCCTAATTTGAATTTAACCTCAGACCTCTCTCTGCTGCCCTAATCCGAGTTTTACCTCTCATCTCTCTCTGCTGCCATAATCTGAGTTTTACTTCTGACCTCTCTCTGCAGCCCTAATCTGAGTTTTACCTCTGACCTCTCTCTGCAGCCTTCATCTGAGCTTTACTTCTGAGCTCTCTCTGCTGCCCTAATCTGAGTTTTGCCTCTGACCTCTCTCTGCAGCCCTAATCTGAGCTTTACCTCTGAGCTCTCTTTGCTGCCCTAATCTGAGTTTTACCTTTGAGCTCTCTCTGCTGCCGTAATCTGAGCTTTACCTCTAACCTCTCTCTGTTCCCCTAATCTGAGCTTTACCCCTGAGCTCTCTCTGCTCCCCTAATCTAAGCTTTACCTGAGACCTCTCACTGTTGCCCTAGTTTGAGCTTTACCCGACCTCTCTCTGCTGCCCTAATTTGAGTTTTACCCCTGACCACTCTCTGCTTCCCTAATCAGAGATTTACCCCTGACCTCTCTCTGCTGCCCTTATCTGAGTTTTACCTCTGATCTCTCTCTCCTGCCCTAATCTGAGTTTTACCTCTGAGCTCTCTCTGCTGCCCTAATCTGAGTTTTACCTCTGATCTCTCTCTCCTGCCCTAATCTGAGTTTTAACTCAGAGCTCTCTCTGCTGCCCTAATCCGAGTTTTACCTCTGAGCTCTCTCTGCTGCTCTAATTCGATTTTAACCTCTGACCTCTCTCTGCTGCCCCAATCTGAGTGTTACCCCTGACCTCTCTCTGCTGCCCTAATCGGAGTTTTACCTCTGACCTCTCTCTGCTGCCCTAATCTGAGTTTTACCTCTGACCTCTCTCTGCTGCCCTAATATGAGTTTTACCACTGAGATCTCTCTGCTGCCCTAATCTGAGTTTTACCTCTGATCTCTCTCTGCTAACCTAATCTGAGTTTTACCACTGACCTCTCTTTGCTGCCCTAATCTGAGTTTTACCTCTGCCCTCTATCTGCTGCCCTAATCTGAGCTTTACCTCTGAGCTCTCTCTGCTCCCCTAATCTAAGCTTTACCTGAGTCCTCTCTCTGTGGCCCTAATCTGAGCTTTACCCAACCTTTCTCTGCTGCCCTAATCTGAGCCTACCCCTGACTTCTCCATGATGCCTAAATCTGAGCTTTACCCCTGACTTCTCTCTGCTGCCTTAATCTGAGTTTTGCCTCTGACCTCTCTCTGCTGCCCAAATCTGAGTTTTACACCTAACCTCTCTTTGGTGCTCTAATCTGAGTTTTACCTCTGAACTCTCTCTGCTGCCCAAATCTGAGTTTTACCTCTGAGCTCTCTCTGCTACCCTAATCTGAGTTTTACCTCTGATCTCTCTCTGCTGCCCTAATTTGAATTTAACCTCAGACCTCTCTCTGCTGCCCTAATCTGAGTTTTACCTCTGATCTCTCTCTGCTGCCCTAATTTGAATTTAACCTCAGACCTCTCTCTGCTGCCCTAATCTGAGTTTTACTTCTGACCTCTCTCTGCAGCCCTAATCTGAGTTTTACCTCTGACCTCTCTCTGCAGCCTTCATCTGAGCTTTACTTCTGAGCTCTCTCTGCTGCCCTAATCTGAGTTTTGCCTCTGACCTCTCTCTGCAGCCCTAATCTGAGCTTTACCTCAGAGCTTTCTCTGCTGCCGTAATCTGAGTTTTACCTCTGAGCTCTCTCTGCTGCCCTAATCTGATCTTTACATTTGACCTCCCTCTGCTCCCCTAATCTAAGCTTTACCCGAGACCTCTCACTGTTGCCCTAGTTTGAGCTTTACCCGACCTCTCTCTGCTGCCCTAATCTGAGTTTTACCCCTGACCTCTCTCTGCTGCCCTATTCTGAGCCTGTTCCTCTGACCACTCTCTGCAGCCCTAATCTGAGTTTTATCTCAGAGCTCTCTCTGCTGCCCTAATCCGAGTTTTACCTCTGAGCTCTCTCTGCTGCCCAAATTAGAGTTTTACCTCTGAGTTCTCTCTGCTGCCCTAATCTGAGTTTTACCTCTGAGCTCTCTCTGCTGCCCTAATCTGAGTTTTACCTCTGAGCTCTCTCTGCTAACCTAATCTGAGTTTTACCTCTGATCTCTCTCTGCTGCCCTAATTCGAATTTAACCTCTGACCTCTCTCTGCTGCCCTAAACTGAGTTTTACCCCTGACCTCTCTCTGCAGCCCTAATCTGAGTTTTACCTCTGCCCTCTCTCTGCTGCCCTAATCTGAGTTTTACCTCTGAGCTATCTCTGGTGCCTTAATCTGAGTTTTACCTCTGACCTCTTTCAGCTGCCCTAATCTGAGTTTTACCTCTGACCTCTCTCCGCTGCCCTCATCTGAGTTTTAATCTTGACCTCTCTCTGCTGCCCTAATCTGAGTTTTACCTCTGACCTCTCTCTGCAGCACTCATCTGAGCTTTACTTCCGAGCTCTCTCTGCTGCCCTAATCTGAGTGTTGCCTCTGACCTCTCTCCGCGGCCCTAATCTGAGATTTACCTCTGAGCTCTCTCTGCTGACCTAATCTGAGCTTTACCCCGGACTTCTATCTGCTGCCCTAATTTGATCTTCACCTCTGACCTCTCTCTGCTCCCCTAATCTGAGTTTAACGTCTAAGATCTCTCTGCTCCCCTAATCAAAGCTTTACCTGAGATCTCTCACTGTTGCCCAAGTTTGAGCTTTACCCGACCTCTCTTTGCTGCCCTATTCTGAGTTTTACCCCTGACCTCTCTCTGCTGCCCTAATCTGAGTTTTACCTCTGACCTCTCTTTGCTGCCCTAATCTGAGTTTAGCCTCTGACCACTCTCTGCAGCCCTAATCTGAGCTTTACCTCTGAGCTCTCTCTGCTGCCCTAATCCGAGTTTTACCTCTGAGCTCTCTCTGCTGCCCTAATTCGAGTTTTACCTCTGAGCTCTCTCTGCTAACCTAATCTGAGTTTTACCTCTGATCTCTCTTTGCTGCCCTAATTCGAATTTAAGCTCTGACCTCTCTTTGCTGCCCAAATCTGAGTTTTACCCCTGACCTCTCTCTGCTGCCCTAATCTGAGTTTTACCTCTGCCCTCTCTCTGCTGCCCTAATCTGAGTTTTACCTCTGAGCTCTCTCTGCTGCCCTAATCTGATCTTTACCTTTGACCTCCCTCTGCTCCCCTAATCTAAGCTTTACCCGATACCTCTCACTGTTGCCCTAGTTTGAGCTTTACCCGACCTCTCTCTGCTGCCCTAATCTGAGTTTTACCCCTGACCTCTCTCTGCTGCCCTATTCTGAGCCTGTTCCTCTGACCACTCTCTGCAGCCCTAATCTGAGTTTTATCTCAGAGCTCTCTCTGCTGCCCTAATCCAAGTTTTACCTCTGAGCTCTCTCTGCTGCCCTAATTAGAGTTTTACCTCTGAGTTCTCTCTGCTGCCCTAATCTAAGTTTTACCTCTGAGCTCTCTCTGCTGCCCTAATCTGAGTTTTACCTCTGAGCTCTCTCTGCTAACCTAATCTGAGTTTTACCTCTGATCTCTCTCTGCTGCCCTAATTCGAATTTAACCTCTGACCTCTCTCTGCTGCCCTAATCTGAGTTTTACCCCTGACCTCTCTCTGCAGCCCTAATCTGAGTTTTACCTCTGCCCTCTCTCTGCTGCCCTAATCTGAGTTTTACCTCTGAGCTATCTCTGGTGCCTTAATCTGAGTTTTACCTCTGACCTATTTCAGCTGCCCTAATCTGAGTTTTACCTCTGACCTCTCTCTGCTGCCCTCATCTGAGTTTTAATCCTGACCTCTCTCTGCTGCCCTAATCTGAGTTTTACCTCTGACCTCTCTCTGCAGCCCTCATCTGAGCTTTACTTCCGAGCTCTCTCTGCTGCCCTAATCTGAGTTTTGCCTCTGACCTCTCTCCGCGGCCCTAATCTGAGATTTACCTCTGAGCTCTCTCTGCTGACCTAATCTGAGCTTTACCCCTGACTTCTATCTGCTGCCCTAATTTGATCTTCACCTCTGACCTCTCTCTGCTCACCTAATCTGAGTTTAACGTCTAAGATCTCTCTGCTCCTCTAATCAAAGCTTTACCTGAGACCTCTCACTGTTGCCCCAGTTTGAGCTTTACCCGACCTCTCTTTGCTGCCCTATTCTGAGTTTTACCCCTGACCTCTCTCTGCTGCCCTAATCTGAGTTTTACCTCTGACCTCTCTTTGCTGCCCTTATCTGAGTTTTGCCTCTGACCACTCTCTGCAGCCCTAATCTGAGCTTTACCTCTGACTTCTCTGCTGCCCTATTCTGAGTTTCTTCCTCTGACCACTCTCTGCAGCCCTATTCTGAGTTTTATCTCAGAGCTCTCTCTGCTGCCCTAATCCGAGTTTTACCTCTGAGCTCTCTCTGCTGCCCTAATTCGAGTTTTACCTCTGAGTTCTCTCTGCTGCCCTAATCTGAGTTTTACCTCTGAGCTCACTCTGCTAACCTAATCTGAGTTTTACCTCTGATCTCTCTTTGCTGCCCTAATTCGAATTTAAGCTCTGACCTCTCTCTGCTGCCCTAATCTGAGTTTTACCCCTGACCTCTCTCTGCTGCCCTAATCTGAGTTTTACCTCTGCCCTCTCTCTGCTGCCCTAATCTGAGTTTTACCTCTGACCTCTGTCTGCTGCCTTAATCTGAGTTTTATCCCTGACCTCTCTCTGCAGCCCTAATCTGAGCTTTACTTCTGATCTCTCTCTGCTGCCCTAATTTGAATTTAACCTCAGACCTCTCTCTGCTGCCCTAATCTGAGCTTTACCTCTGAACTCTCTCTGCTCCCCTAATCTAAGCTTTACCTCTGAACTCTCTCTGCTCCCCTAATCTAAGCTTTACCTGAGACCTCTCACTGTTGCCCTAGTTTGAGCTTTACCCGACCTCTCTCTGCTGCCCTAATTTGAGTTTTACCCCTGACCACTCTCTGCTGCCCTAATCAGAGATTTACCCCTGACCTCTTTCTGCTGCCCTTATCTGAGTTTTGCCTCTGTCCACTCTCTGCAGCCCTAATCTGAACTTTACCTCTGAGCTGTCTCTGCTGCCCTAATCCCAGTTTTACCTCTGAGCTCTCTCAGCTGCTCGAATATGAGTTTAACCTCAGACCTCTCTCTGCTGCCCCAATCTGAGTTTTACCTCTGAGATCTCTCTGCTGCCATAATCTGAGTTTTACCTCTGATCTCTCTCTGCTAACCTAATCTGAGTTTTCCCTCTGATCTCTCTCTGCTGCCCTAATTTGAATTTAACCTCAGACCTCTCTCTGATGCCCTAATCTGAGTTTTACCCCTAACCTCTCTCTGCTGCCCTAATCTATTTTTTACCCTTGACCTCTCTCTGCTGCCCTAATCTGAGTTTTACCGCTGAGCTCTCTCTGGTGCCCGAATCTGAGTTTTACCTCTGATCTCTCTCTGCTGCCCTAATTTGAATTTAACCTCTGACCTCTTTCTGCTGCCCTAATCTGAGATTTACCCCTGACCTCTCTCTGCTGCCCTAATCTGAGTTTTACCTCTGACCTCTCTCTGCTGCCCTAATCTGAGCTTTACCTCTGAGCTCTCTCTGCTCCCCTGATCTAAGCTTTACCTGAGACCTCTCTCAGTGGCCCTGGTCTGAGCTTTACCCAACCTCTCTCTGCTGCCCTAATCTGAGCATACCCCTGACTTCTCTCTGATGCCTAAATCTGAGTTTTACCCCTGACTTCTCTCTGCTGCCTTAATCTGAGTTTTGCCTTTGACCTCTCTCTGCTGCCCAAATCGGAGTTTTACACCTAACCTCTCTTTGGTGCTCTAATCTGAGTTTTACCTCTGAACTCTCTCTGCTGCCCAAATCTGAGTTTTACCTCTGAGCTCTCTCTGCTACCCTAATCTGAGTTTTACCTCTGATCTCTCTCTGCTGCCCTAATTTGAATTAAACCTCAGACCTCTCTCTGCTGCCCTAATCCGAGTTTTACCTCTCACCTCTCTCTGCTGCCATAATCTGAGTTTTACTTCTGACCTCTCTCTGCTACCCTAATCTGAGTTTTACCGCTGATCTCTCTCTGCTGCCCTAATTTGAATTTAACCTCAGACCTCTCTCTGCTGCCCTAATCCGAGTTTTACCTCTCACCTCTCTCTGCTACCCTAATCTGAGTTTTACCTCTGATCTCTCTCTGCTGCCCTAATTTGAATTTAACCTCAGACCTCTCTCTGCTGCCCTAATCCGAGTTTTACCTCTCATCTCTCTCTGCTGCCATAATCTGAGTTTTACTTCTGACCTCTCTCTGCAGCCCTAATCTGAGTTTTACCTCTGACCTCTCTCTGCAGCCTTCATCTGAGCTTTACTTCTGAGCTCTCTCTGCTGCCCTAATCTTAGTTTTGCCTCTGACCTCTCTCTGCAGCCCTAATCTGAGCTTTACCTCTGAGCTTTCTCTGCTGCCGTAATCTGAGTTTTACCTCTGAGCTCTCTCTGCTGCCCTAATCTGATCTTTACCTTTGACCTCTCTCTGCTCCCCTAATCTGAGCTTTACCTCTGAGCTCTCTCTGCTCCCCTAATCTAAGCTTTACCTGAGACCTCTCACTGTTGCCCTAGTTTGAGCTTTACCCGACCTCTCTCTGCTGCCCTAATTTGAGTTTTACCCCTGACCACTCTATGCTGCCCTAATCAGAGATTAACCCCTGACCTCTCTCTGCTGCCCTTATCTGAGTTTTGCCTCTGACCACTCTCTGCAGCCCAAATCTGAGTTTTACCTCTGAGCTCTCTCTGCTACCCTAATCTTAGTTTTACCTCTGATCTCTCTCTGCTGCCCTAATTTGAATTTAACCTCAGACCTCTCTCTGCTGCCCTAATCCGAGTTTTACCTCTGAGCTCTCTCTGCTGCTCTAATTCGAGTTTAACCTCTGACCTCTCTCTGCTGCCCCAATCTGAGTGTTACCCCTGACCTCTCTCTGCTGCCCTAAACTGAGTTTTACTTCTGACCTCTCTCTGCTGCCCTAATCTGAGTTTTACCTCTGACCTCTCTCTGCTGCCCTAATATGAGTTTTACCTCTGAGATCTCTCTGCTGCCCTAATCTGAGTTTTACCTCTGATCTCTCTCTGCTAACCTAATCTGAGTTTTACCACTGACCTCTCTTTGCTGCCCTAATCTGAGTTTTACCTCTGCCCTCTATCTGCTGCCCTAATCTGAGCTTTACCTCTGAGCTCTCTCTGCTCCCCTAATCTAAGCTTTACCTGAGTCCTCTCTCTGTGGCCCTAATCTGAGCTTTACCCAACCTCTCTCTGCTGCCCTAATCTGAGCCTACCCCTGATTTCTCCATGATGCCTAAATCTGAGCTTTACCCCTGACTTCTCTCTGCTGCCTTAATCTGAGTTTTGCCTCTGACCTCTCTCTGCTGCCCAAATCTGAGTTTTACACCTAACCTCTCTCTGCTGCCCTAATCTGAATTTTACCTCTGATCTCTCTCTGCTGCCCTAATTTGAATTTAACCTCAGACCTCTCTCTGCTGCCCTAATCTGAGTTTTACTTCTGACCTCTCTCTGCAGCCCTAATCTGAGTTTTACCTCTGACCTCTCTCTGCAGCCTTCATCTGAGCTTTACTTCTGAGCTCTCTCTGCTGCCCTAATCTGAGTTTTGCCTCTGACCTCTCTCTGCAGCCCTAATCTGAGCTTTACCTCAGAGCTTTCTCTGCTGCCGTAATCTGAGTTTTACCTCTGAGCTCTCTCTGCTGCCCTAATCTGATCTTTACCTTTGACCTCCCTCTGCTCCCCTAATCTAAGCTTTACCCGAGACCTCTCACTGTTGCCCTAGTTTGAGCTTTACCCGACCTCTCTCTGCTGCCCTAATCTGAGTTTTACCCCTGACCTCTCTCTGCTGCCCTATTCTGAGCCTGTTCCTCTGACCACTCTCTGCAGCCCTAATCTGAGTTTTATCTCAGAGCTCTCTCTGCTGCCCTAATCCGAGTTTTACCTCTGAGCTCTCTCTGCTGCCCTAATTAGAGTTTTACCTCTGAGTTCTCTCTGCTGCCCTAATCTGAGTTTTACCTCTGAGCTCTCTCTGCTGCCCTAATCTGAGTTTTACCTCTGAGCTCTCTCTGCTAACCTAATCTGAGTTTTACCTCTGATCTCTCTCTGCTGCCCTAATTCGAATTTAACCTCTGACCTCTCTCTGCTGCCCTAATCTGAATTTTACCCCTGACCTCTCTCTGCAGCCCTAATCTGAGTTTTACCTCTGCCCTCTCTCTGCTGCCCTAATCTGAGTTTTACCTCTGAGCTATCTCTGGTGCCTTAATCTGAGTTTTACCTCTGACCTCTTTCAGCTGCCCTAATCTGAGTTTTACCTCTGACCTCTCTCTGCTGCCCTCATCTGAGTTTTAATCCTGACCTCTCTCTGCTGCCCTAATCTGAGTTTTACCTCTGACCTCTCTCTGCAGCCCTCATCTGAGCTTTACTTCCGAGCTCTCTCTGCTGCCCTAATCTGAGTTTTGCCTCTGACCTCTCACCGCGGCCCTAATCTGAGATTTACCTCTGAGCTCTCTCTGCTGACCTAATCTGAGCTCTACCCCGGACTTCTATCTGCTGCCCTAATTTGATCTTCACCTCTGACCTCTCTCTGCTCCCCTAATCTGAGTTTAACGTCTAAGCTCTCTCTGCTCCCCTAATCAAAGCTTTACCTGAGACCTCTCACTGTTGCCCAAGTTTGAGCTTTACCCGACCTCTCTTTGCAGCCCTATTCTGAGTTTTACCCCTGACCTCTCTCTGCTGCCTTAATCTGAGTTTTACCTCTGACCTCTCTTTGCTGCCCTAATCTGAGTTTTGCCTCTGACCACTCTCTGCAGCCCTAATCTGAGCTTTACCTCTGAGCTCTCTCTGCTGCCCTAATCCGAGTTTTACCTCTGAGCTCTCTCTGCTGCCCTAATTCGAGTTTTACCTCTGAGCTCTCTCTGCTAACCTAATCTGAGTTTTACCTCTGATCTCTCTTTGCTGCCCTAATTCGAATTTAAGCTCAGACCTCTCTTTGCTGCCCTAATCTGAGTTTTACCCCTGACCTCTCTCTGCTGCCCTAATCTGAGTTTAACCTCTGCCCTCTCTCTGCTGCCCTAATCTGAGTTTTACCTCTGAGCTCTCTCTGCTGCCCTAATCTGATCTATACCTTTGACCTCCCTCTGCTCCCCTAATCTAAGCTTTACCCGAGACCTCTCACTGTTGCCCTAGTTTGAGCTTTACCCGACCTCTCTCTGCTGCCCTAATCTGAGTTTTACCCCTGACCTCTCTCTGCTGCCCTATTCTGAGCCTGTTCCTCTGACCACTCTCTGCAGCCCTAATCTGAGTTTTATCTCAGAGCTCTCTCTGCTGCCCTAATCCGAGTTTTACCTCTGAGCTCTCTCTGCTGCCCTAATTAGAGTTTTACCTCTGAGTTCTCTCTGCTGCCCTAATCTAAGTTTTACCTCTGAGCTCTCTCTGCTGCCCTAATCTGAGTTTTACCTCTGAGCTCTCTCTGCTAACCTAATCTGAGTTTTACCTCTGATCTCTCTCTGCTGCCCTAATTCGAATTTAACCTCTGACCTCTCTCTGCTGCCCTAATCTGAGTTTTACCCCTGACCTCTCTCTGCAGCCCTAATCTGAGTTTTACCTCTGCCCTCTCTCTGCTGCCCTAATCTGAGTTTTACCTCTGAGCTATCTCTGGTGCCTTAATCTGAGTTTTACCTCTGACCTCTTTCAGCTGCCCTAATCTGAGTTTTACCTCTGACCTCTCTCTGCTGCCCTCATCTGAGTTTTAATCCTGACCTCTCTCTGCTGCCCTAATCTGAGTTTTACCTCTGACCTCTCTCTGCAGCCCTCATCTGAGCTTTACTTCCGAGCTCTCTCTGCTGCCCTAATCTGAGTTTTGCCTCTGACCTCTCTCCGCGGCCCTAATCTGAGATTTACCTCTGAGATCTCTCTGCTGACCTAATCTGAGCTTTACCCCTGACTTCTATCTGCTGCCCTAATTTGATCTTCACCTCTGACCTCTCTCTGCTCACCTAATCTGAGTTTAACGTCTAAGCTCTCTCTGCTCCCCTAATCAAAGCTTTACCTGAGACCTCTCACTGTTGCCCAAGTTTGAGCTTTACCCGACCTCTCTTTGCTGCCCTATTCTGAGTTTTACCCCTGACCTCTCTCTGCTGCCCTAATCTGAGTTTTACCTATGACCTCTCTTTGCTGCCCTAATCTGAGTTTTGCCTCTGACCACTCTCTGCAGCCCTAATCTGAGCTTTACCTCTGACTTCTCTGCTGCCCTATTCTGAGTTTCTTCCTCTGACCACTCTCTGCAGCCCTATTCTGAGTTTTATCTCAGAGCTCTCTCTGCTGCCCTAATCCGAGTTTTACCTCTGAGCTCTCTCTGCTGCCCTAATTCGAGTTTTACCTCTGAGTTCTCTCTGCTGCCCTAATCTGAGTTTTACCTCTGAGCTCACTCTGCTAACCTAATCTGAGTTTTACCTCTGATCTCTCTTTGCTGCCCTAATTCGAATTTAAGCTCTGACCTCTCTCTGCTGCCCTAATCTGAGTTTTACCCCTGACCTCTCTCTGCTGCCCTAATCTGAGTTTTACCTCTGCCCTCTCTCTGCTGCCGTAATCTGAGTTTTACCTCTGACCTCTGTCTGCTGCCTTAATCTGAGTTTTACCCCTGACTTCTCTCTGCAGCCCTAATCTGAGCTTTACTTCTGATCTCTCTCTGCTGCCCTAATTTGAATTTAACCTCAGACCTCTCTCTGCTGCCCTAATCCGAGTTTTACCTCTGAGCTCTCTCTGCTGCTCTAATTCGAGTTTAACCTCTGACCTCTCTCTGCTGCCCCAATCTGAGTGTTACCCCTGACCTCTCTCTGCTGCCCTAAACTGAGTTTTACCTCTGACCTCTCTCTGCTGCCCTAATCTGAGTTTTACCTCTGACCTCTCTCTGCTGCCCTAATATGAGTTTTACCTCTGAGATCTCTCTGCTGCCCTAATCTGAGTTTTACCTCTGATCTCTCTCTGCTAACCTAATCTGAGTTTTACCACTGACCTCTCTTTGCTGCCCTAATCTGAGTTTTACCTCTGCCCTCTATCTGCTGCCCTAATCTGAGCTTTACCTCTGAGCTCTCTCTGCTCCCCTAATCTAAGCTTTACCTGAGACCTCTCTCTGTGGCCCTAGTCTGAGCTTTACCCAACCTCTCTCTGCTGCCCTAATCTGAGCCTACCCCTGACTTCTCTCTGATGCCTAAATCTGAGCTTTACCCCTGACTTCTCTCTGCTGCCTTAATCTGAGTTTTGCCTCTGACCTCTCTCTGCTGCCCAAATCTGAGTTTTACACCTAACCTCTCTTTGGTGCTCTAATCTGAGTTTTACCTCTGAACTCTCTCTGCTGCCCAAATCTGAGTTTTACCTCTGAGCTCTCTCTGCTACCCTAATCTGAGTTTTACCTCTGATCTCTCTCTGCTGCCCTAATTTGAATTTAACCTCAGACCTCTCTCTGCTGCCCTAATCTGAGTTTTACCTCTGATCTCTCTCTGCTGCCCTAATTTGAATTTAACCTCAGACCTCTCTCTGCTGCCCTAATATGAGTTTTACTTCTGACCTCTCTCTGCAGCCCTAATCTGAGTTTTACCTCTGACCTCTCTCTGCAGCCTTCATCTGAGCTTTACTTCTGAGCTCTCTCTGCTGCCCTAATCTGAGTTTTGCCTCTGACCTCTCTCTGCAGCCCTAATCTGAGCTTTACCTCAGAGCTTTCTCTGCTGCCGTAATCTGAGTTTTACCTCTGAGCTCTCTCTGCTGCCCTAATCTGATCTTTACCTTTGACCTCCCTCTGCTCCCCTAATCTAAGCTTTACCCGAGACCTCTCACTGTTGCCCTAGTTTGAGCTTTTCCCGACCTCTCTCTGCTGCCCTAATCTGAGTTTTACCCCTGACCTCTCTCTGCTGCCCTATTCTGAGCCTGTTCCTCTGACCACTCTCTGCAGCCCTAATCTGAGTTTTATCTCAGAGCTCTCTCTGCTGCCCTAATCCGAGTTTTACCTCTGAGCTCTCTCTGCTGCCCTAATTTGAGCCTACCCCTGACTTCTCTCTGCTGCCTTAATCTGAGTTTTACCTCTGAACTCTCTCTGCTGCCCTAATCTGAGTTTTACCTCTGAGCTCTCTCTGCTACCCTCATCTGAGTTTTACCTCTGATCTCTCTCTGCTGCCCTAATTCGAATTTAACCTCTGACCTCTCTCTGCTGCCCTAATCTGAGTTTTACCCCTGACCTCTCTCTGCAGCCCTAATCTGAGTTTTACCTCTGCCCTCTCTCTGCTGCCCTAATCTGAGTTTTACCTCTGAGCTATCTCTGGTGCCTTAATCTGAGTTTTACCTCTGACCTCTTTCAGCTGCCCTAATCTGAGTTTTACCTCTGACCTCTCTCTGCTGCCCTCATCTGACTTTTAATCCTGACCTCTCTCTGCTGCCCTAATCTGAGTTTTACCTCTGACCTCTCTCTGCAGCCCTCATCTGAGCTTTACTTCCGAGCTCTCTCTGCTGCCCTAATCTGAGTTTTGCCTCTGACCTCTCTCCGCGGCCCTAATCTGAGATTTACCTCTGAGCTCTCTCTGCTGACCTAATCTGAGCTTTACCCCGGACTTCTATCTGCTGCCCTAATTTGATCTTCACCTCTGACCTCTCTCTGCTCCCCTAATCTGAGTTTAACGTCTAAGCTCTCTCTGCTCCCCTAATCAAAGCTTTACCTGAGACCTCTCACTGTTGCCCAAGTTTGAGCTTTACCCGACCTCTCTTTGCTGCCCTATTCTGAGTTTTACCCCTGACCTCTCTCTGCTGCCCTAATCTGAGTTTTACCTCTGACCTCTCTTTGCTGCCCTAATCTGAGTTTTGCCTCTGACCACTCTCTGCAGCCCTAATCTGAGCTTTACCTCTGAGCTCTCTCTGCTGCCCTAATCCGAGTTTTACCTCTGAGCTCTCTCTGCTGCCCTAATTCGAGTTTTACCTCTGAGCTCTCTCTGCTAACCTAATCTGAGTTTTACCTCTGATCTCTCTTTGCTGCCCTAATTCGAATTTAAGCTCTGACCTCTCTTTGCTGCCCTAATCTGAGTTTTACCCCTGACCTCTCTCTGCTGCCCTAATCTGAGTTTTACCTCTGCCTTCTCTCTGCTGCCCTAATCTGAGTTTTACCTCTGAGCTCTCTCTGCTGCCCTAATCTGATCTTTACCTTTGACCTCCCTCTGCTCCCCTAATCTAAGCTTTACCCGAGACCTCTCACTGTTGCCCTAGTTTGAGCTTTACCCGACCTCTCTCTGCTGCCCTAATCTGAGTTTTACCCCTGACCTCTCTCTGCTGCCCTATTCTGAGCCTGTTCCTCTGACCACTCTCTGCAGCCCTAATCTGAGTTTTATCTCAGAGCTCTCTCTGCTGCCCTAATCCGAGTTTTACCTCTGAGCTCTCTCTGCTGCCCTAATTAGAGTTTTACCTCTGAGTTCTCTCTGCTGCCCTAATCTAAGTTTTACCTCTGAGCTCTCTCTGCTGCCCTAATCTGAGTTTTACCTCTGAGCTCTCACTGCTAACCTAATCTGAGTTTTACCTCTGATCTCTCTCTGCAGCCCTAATTCGAATTTAACCTCTGACCTCTCTCTGCTGCCCTAATCTGAGTTTTACCCCTGACCTCTCTCTGCAGCCCTAATCTGACTTTTACCTCTGCCCTCTCTCTGCTGCCCTAATCTGAGTTTTACCTCTGAGCTATCTCTGGTGCCTTAATCTGAGTTTTACCTCTGACCTCTTTCAGCTGCCCTAATCTGAGTTTTACCTCTGACCTCTCTCTGCTGCCCTCATCTGAGTTTTAATCCTGACCTCTCTCTGCTGCCCTAATCTGAGTTTTACCTCTGACCTCTCTCTGCAGCCCTCATCTGAGCTTTACTTCCGAGCTCTCTCTGCTGCCCTAATCTGAGTTTTGCCTCTGACCTCTCTCCGCGGCCCTAATCTGAGATTTACCTCTGAGCTCTCTCTGCTGACCTAATCTGAGCTTTACCCCTGACTTCTATCTGCTGCCCTAATTTGATCTTCACCTCTGACCTCTCTCTGCTCCCCTAATCTGAGTTTAACGTCTAAGCTCTCTCTGCTCCCCTAATCAAAGCTTTACCTGAGACCTCTCACTGTTGCCCAAGTTTGAGCTTTACCCGAACTCTCTTTGCTGCCCTATTCTGAGTTTTACCCCTGACCTCTCTCTGCTGCCCTAATCTGAGTTTTACCTCTGACCTCTCTTTGCTGCCCTAATCTGAGTTTTGCCTCTGACCACTCTCTGCAGCCCTAATCTGAGCTTTACCTCTGACTTCTCTGCTGCCCTATTCTGAGTTTCTTCCTCTGACCACTCTCTGCTGCCCTAATCCGAGTTTTACCTCTGAGCTCTCTCTGCTGCCCTAATTCGAGTTTTACCTCTGAGTTCTCTCTGCTGCCCTAATCTGAGTTTTACCTCTGAGCTCTCTCTGCTAACCTAATCTGAGTTTTACCTCTGATCTCTCTTTGCTGCCCTAATTCGAATTTAAGCTCTGACCTCTCTCTGCTGCCCTAATCTGAGTTTTACCTCTGCCCTCTCTCTGCTGCCCTAATCTGAGTTTTACCTCTGACCTCTGTCTGCTGCCTTAATCTGAGTTTTATCCCTGACCTCTCTCTGCAGCCCTAATCTGAGCTTTACTTCTGAGCTCTTTCTGCTGCCCTAATCTGAGTTTTGCCTCTGACCACTCTCTGCAGCCCTTATCTGAGCCTACCTCTGACCTCTCTCTGCTGCCCTAATCTGAGTTTTACCTCTGACCTCTCTCTGCTGCCCTAATCTGAGTTTTACCCCTGACCTCTCTCTGCTGCCCTAATCTGAGTTTTACCTCTGACCTGTCTCTGCGTCCCTATTCTGAGTTTTTTCTCTGACCTCTCTCTGCGGTCCTAATCTGAGTTTTACCTCTGAGCTCTCTCTGCTGCCCTAATCTTAGTTTTACCTCTGACCTCTCTCTGCTGCCCTAATCTGAGTTTTACCTCTGAGCTCTCTCCGCTGCCCTAATTTGAGTTTAACCTCTGACCTCTCTCTGCTGCCCATATCTGAGTTTTACTTCTGACCTCTCTCTGCTCCCCAAATCCGAGTTTTACCGCTGAGCTCTCTCTGGTGCCCTAATCTGAGTTTTACCTCTGAGCTCTCTCTGCTGCCCTAATCTGAGTTTTACCTCTGACCTCTCTCTGCTGCCCTAATCTGTGTTTTACCTCTGACCTCTCTCTGCTGCCCTAATCTGAGTTTAACCCCTGACCTCTCTCTGCTGCCCTAATCTGAGTTTTACTTCTGACCTCTCTTCGCTGCCCTAATCTGAGTTTTACCTCTGATCTCTCTCTGCTGCCCTAATCTGAGTTTTACCCCTGAGTTCTCTCTGCTGCCCTAATCTGACTTTTACCTCTGAGCTCTTTCTGCTGCCATAATCTGAGTTTTACCCCTGACCTCTCTCTGCTGCCCTAATCTGAATTTTACCTGGAAGAGCCTCAGGGACGAGACGCACAGACCACAAGGGGGAGAGGCACGGCAGTCCAGGATTACAGTCATCCCTTTCTCCTTCGCAGAGGGGCTGAAAGGGAGGAGTTGGGGTCGAGAGGGAATGGGAAAATGAAACAGAGTCGAGAAAAAAGAAGATGAATGGACACAGTTCATGTCTGAGTGCTGGAGTGGGGCCATACTTCAAGACATGCGCCAAAACATGTGAATAACTCCAGGATTCAGATCTGTGGCACAGAACATCATTTCTACACATTGCAGCAGTTACAGTGCACATACCTAAGGACAGGGCTGGGTCTCACTGCCTCATGGAGAGCATTAGAGAAGAAAGCAGCCATGGTATATCATTCCATAAAAACAACAGCATTACAGTCTTTCAGGGGTCTGATAGTCACATTTTACAGCACTGCAGTCTGTTTGTGATCTGAGAGTCACTTTTTATGGTGCCACAATCTTCCTGTAGCTTGACAGTCACATTTTACCTCACTACAGTCTTTCTGTGGTCTGATAGTCTGTTCTCACAGCACTGTAGTCTTTCTGTGGTCTGATAGTCAGTTTTTACAGCACTGTAGTCTTTCTGTGGTCTGATAGTCGGTTCTTACAGCACTGTAGTCTTTCTGTGGCCTGATAGTCAGTTCTTACAGCACTGTAGTCTTTCTGTGGTCTGACAGTGAGTTCTTACAGCACTGTAGTCTTTCTGTGGTCTGATAGTCAGTTCTTACAGCACTGTAGTCTTTCTGTGGTCTGACAGTGAGTTCTTACAGCACTGTAGTCTTTCTGTGGTCTGATAGTCAGTTCTTACAGCACTGTAGTCTTTCTGTGGCCTGATAGTCATATATAACAGCACTGTAGTCTTTCTGTGGTCTGATAGTCAGTTCTTACAGCACTGTAGTCTTTCTGTGGCCTGAAAGTCATATATAACAGCACTGTAGTCTTTCTGTGGTCTGATAGTCGGTTCTTACAGCACTGTAGTCTTTCTGTGGTCTGATAGTCAGTTTTTACAGCACTGTAGTCTTTCTGTGGTCTGACAGTCAGTTCTTACAGCACTGTAGTCTTTCTGTGGTCTGATAGTCAGTTTTTACAGCACTGTAGTCTTTCTGTGGTCTAATAGTCAGTTCTTACAGCACTGTAGTCTTTCTGTGGTCTGACAGTCAGTTCTTACAGCACTGTAGTCTTTCTGTGGTCTGATAGTCAGTTCTTACAGCACTGTAGTCTTTCTGTGGCCTGATAGTCATATATAACAGCACTGTAGTCTTTCTGTGGTCTGATAGTCAGTTCTTACAGCACTGTAGTCTTTCTGTGGTCTGACAGTCAGTTCTTACAGCACTGTAGTCTTTCTGTGGTCTGATAGTCATATATTACAGCACTGTAGTCTTTCTGTGGTCTGATAGTCATATATTACAGCACTGTAGTCTTTCTGTGGTCTAACAGTCAGTTCTTACAGCACTGTAGTCTATCTGTGGTCTGATAGTCATCTTTTACAGCACTGTAGTCTTTCTGTGGTCTGATAGTCAGTTTTTACAGCACTGTAGTCTTTCTGTGGTCTGATAGTCGGTTCTTACAGCACTGTAGTCTTTCTGTGGTCTGATAGTCAGTTTTTACAGCACTGTAGTCTTTCTGTGGTCTGATAGTCAGTTCTTACAGCATTGTAGTCTTTCTGTGGTCTGATAGTCAGTTCTTACAGCACTGTAGTCTTTCTGTGGCCTGATAGTCAGTTCTTACAGCACTGTAGTCTTTCTGTGGTCTGATAGTCAGTTTTTACAGCACTGTAGTCTTTCTGTGGTCTGAAAGTCAGTTCTTACAGCACTGTAGTCTTTCTGTGGCCTGATAGTCATATATAACAGCACTGTAGTCTTTCTGTGGTCTGATAGTCAGTTCTTACAGCACTGTAGTCTTTCTGTGGCCTGATAGTCATATATAACAGCACTGTAGTCTTTCTGTGGTCTGATAGTCGGTTCTTACAGCACTGTAGTCTTTCTGTGGACTGATAGTCGGTTCTTACAGCACTGTAGTCTTTCTGTGGTCTGATAGTCAGTTTTTACAGCACTGTAGTCTTTCTGTGGTCTGACAGTCAGTTTTTACAGCACTGTAGTCTTTCTGTGGTCTGATAGTCAGTTCTTACAGCACTGTAGTCTTTCTGTGGCCTGATAGTCATATATAACAGCACTGTAGTCTTTCTGTGGTCTGATAGTCATTTCTTACAGCACTGTAGTCTTTCTGTGGCCTGATAGTCATATATAACAGCACTGTAGTCTTTCTGTGGTCTGATAGTCGGTTCTTACAGCACTGTAGTCTTTCTGTGGTCTGATTGTCGGTTCTTACAGCACTGTAGTCTTTCTGTGGTCTGATAGTCAGTTTTTACAGCACTGTAGTCTTTCTGTGGTCTGATAGTCAGTTTTTACAGCACTGTAGTCTATCTGTGGTCTGACAGTCAGTTCTTACAGCACAGTAGTCTTTCTGTGGTCTGATAGTCAGTTCTTACAGCACTGTAGTCTTTCTGTGGCCTGATAGTCATATATAACAGCACTGTAGTCTTTCTGTGGTCTGATAGTCAGTTCTTACAGCACTGTAGTCTTTCTGTAGTCTGACTGTCAGTTCTTACAGCACTGTAGTCTTTCTGTGGTCTGATAGTCATATATTACAGCACTGTAGTCTTTCTGTGGTCTGATAGTCATATATTACAGCACTGTAGTCTTTCTGTGGTCTGATAGTCATTTCTTACAGCACTGTAGTCTTTCTGTGGCCTGATAGTCATATATAACAGCACTGTAGTCTTTCTGTGGTCTGATAGTCATTTCTTTCAGCACTGTAGTCTTTCTGTGGCCTGATAGTCATATATAACAGCACTGTAGTCTTTCTGTGGTCTGATAGTCAGTTCTTACAGCACTGTAGTCTTTCTGTGGTCTGATTGTCGGTTCTTACAGCACTGTAGTCTTTCTGTGGTCTGATAGTCAGTTTTTACAGCACTGTAGTCTTTCTGTGGTCTGATAGTCAGTTTTTACAGCACTGTAGTCTTTCTGTGGTCTGACAGTCAGTTCTTACAGCACAGTAGTCTTTCTGTGGTCTGATAGTCAGTTCTTACAGCACTGTAGTCTTTCTGTGGCCTGATAGTCATATATGACAGCACTGTAGTCTTTCTGTGGTCTGATAGTCAGTTCTTACAGCACTGTAGTCTTTCTGTGGTCTGACAGTCAGTTCTTACAGCACTGTAGTCTTTCTGTGGTCTGATAGTCATATATTACAGCACTGTAGTCTTTCTGTGGTCTGATAGTCATATATTACAGCACTGTAGTCTTTCTGTGGTCTAACAGTCAGTTCTTACAGCACTGTAGTCTATCTGTGGTCTGATAGTCATCTTTTACAGCATAGTCTTTCTGTGGTCTGATAGTCATATATTACAGCACTATAGTCTTTCTGTGGTCTGATAGTCAGTTCCCACAGCACTGTAGTCTTTCTGTGGTCTAACAGTCAGTTCTTACAGCACTGTAGTCTATCTGTGGTCTAACAGTCATCTTTTACAGCATAGTCTTTCTGTGGTCTGATAGTCATATATTACAGCACTATAGTCTTTCTGTGGTCTGATAGTCATATATTACAGCACTGTAGTCTTTCTGTGGTCTGATAGTCAGTTCTTACAGCACTGTAGTCTTTCTGTGGTCTAACAGTCAGTTCTTACAGCACTGTAGTCTATCTGTGGTCTGATAGTCATCTTTTACAGCATAGTCTTTCTGTGGTCTGATAGTCATATATTACAGCACTGTAGTCTTTCTGTGGTCTGATAGTCAGTTCTTACAGCACTGTAGTCTTTCTGTGGTCTGACAGTCAGTTCTTACAGCACTGTAGTCTTTCTGTGGTCTGATAGTCATATATTACAGCACTGTAGTCTTTCTGTGGTCTGATAGTCATATATTACAGCACTGTAGTCTTTCTGTGGTCTAACAGTCAGTTCTTACAGCACTGTAGTCTATCTGTGGTCTGATAGTCATCTTTTACAGCATAGTCTTTCTGTGGTCTGATAGTCATATATTACAGCACTATAGTCTTTCTGTGGTCTGATAGTCAGTTCCCACAGCACTGTAGTCTTTCTGTGGTCTAACAGTCAGTTCTTACAGCACTGTAGTCTATCTGTGGTCTAACAGTCATCTTTTACAGCATAGTCTTTCTGTGGTCTGATAGTCATATATTACAGCACTATAGTCTTTCTGTGGTCTGATAGTCATATATTACAGCACTGTAGTCTTTCTGTGGTCTGATAGTCAGTTCTTACAGCACTGTAGTCTTTCTGTGGTCTAACAGTCAGTTCTTACAGCACTGTAGTCTATCTGTGGTCTGATAGTCATCTTTTACAGCATAGTCTTTCTGTGGTCTGATAGTCATATATTACAGCACTATAGTCTTTCTGTGGTCTGATAGTCATATATTACAGCACTGTAGTCTTTCTGTGGTCTGATAGTCAGTTCTTACAGCACTGTAGTCTTTCTGTGGTCTAACAGTCAGTTCTTACAGCACTGTAGTCTATCTGTGGTCTGATAGTCATCTTTTACAGCATAGTCTTTCTGTGGTCTGATAGTCATATATTACAGCACTATAGTCTTTCTGTGGTCTGATAGTCAGTTCTTACAGCATTGTAGTCTTTCTGTGGTCTGATAGTCAGTTCTTACAGCACTGTAGTCTTTCTGTGGCCTGATAGTCAGTTCTTACAGCACTGTAGTCTTTCTGTGGCCTGATAGTCATATATAACAGCACTGTAGTCTTTCTGTGGTCTGATAGTCGGTTCTTACAGCACTGTAGTCTTTCTGTGGTCTGATAGTCGGTTCTTACAGCACTGTAGTCTTTCTGTGGTCTGATAGTCAGTTTTTACAGCACTGTAGTCTTTCTGTGGTCTGATAGTCAGTTTTTCCAGCACTGTAGTCTTTCTGTGATCTGATAGTCAGTTCTTACAGCACTGTAGTCTTTCTGTGGCCTGATAGTCATATATAACAGCACTGTAGTCTTTCTGTGGTCTGATAGTCAGTTCTTACAGCACTGTAGTCTTTCTGTGGTCTGACAGTCAGTTCTTACAGCACTGTAGTCTTTCTGTGGTCTGATAGTCATATATTACAGCACTGTAGTCTTTCTGTGGTCTGATAGTCATATATTACAGCACTGTAGTCTTTCTGTGGTCTAACAGTCAGTTCTTACAGCACTGTAGTCTATCTGTGGTCTGATAGTCATCTTTTACAGCATAGTCTTTCTGTGGTCTGATTGTCATATATTACAGCACTATAGTCTTTCTGTGGTCTGATAGTCATATATTACAGCACTGTAGTCTTTCTGTGGTCTGATAGTCAGTTCCCACAGCACTGTAGTCTTTCTGTGGTCTAACAGTCAGTTCTTACAGCACTGTAGTCTATCTGTGGTCTGATAGTCATCTTTTACAGCATAGTCTTTCTGTGGTCTGATAGTCATATATTACAGCACTATAGTCTTTCTGTGGTCTGATAGTCATATATTACAGCACTGTAGTCTTTCTGTGGTCTGATAGTCAGTTCTTACAGCACTGTAGTCTTTCTGTGGTCTAACAGTCAGTTCTTACAGCACTGTAGTCTATCTGTGGTCTGATAGTCATCTTTTACAGCATAGTCTTTCTGTGGTCTGATAGTCATATATTACAGCACTATAGTCTTTCTGTGGTCTGATAGTCATATATTACAGCACTGTAGTCTTTCTGTGGTCTGATAGTCAGTTCTTACAGCACTGTAGTCTTTCTGTGGTCTAACAGTCAGTTCTTACAGCACTGTAGTCTATCTTTGGTCTGATAGTCATCTTTTACAGCATAGTCTTTCTGTGGTCTGATAGTCATATATTACAGCACTATAGTCTTTCTGTGGTCTGATAGTCAGTTCTTACAGCATTGTAGTCTTTCTGTGGTCTGATAGTCATATATTACAGCACTGTAGTCTTTCTGTGGTCTGATAGTCAGTTCTTACACCGCTGTAGTCTTTCTGTGGTCTGAAAGTCATTTCTTACAGCACTGTAGTCTTTCTGTGGTCTGATAGTCAGTTCTTACAGCACTGTAGTCTTTCTGTGGTCTGATAGTCATATATTACAGCACTGTAGTCTTTCTGTGGTCTGATAGTCAGTTCTTACAGCACTGTAGTCTTTCTGTGGTCTGATAGTCAGTTCTTACAGCACTGTAGTCTTTCTGTAGTCTGATAGTTAGATGGACTTTAATGGAACTCTATTGTCATTATCTTCTTATTAACTAGCTAGCCCGCGGAGGATGGGCTTCCCCACTATAGCCGGGTTCCTCCTGAGATTTCTTCCCACTGGGGAGTTTTTTCTCACCACTGTTTGAGGATTTTTCTCCCCACTGGGAGTTTTTTGCCTCATTTGCTGTAGTGGGGAATAGGCTGGGCACTGCCCTTTCAGTAACTCATCTCTCACTGTAAAGCGTCTTTGTGACAGTTTATCTGTGAAAAGCGCTATACAAATAAATTGAATTTGAATTTGACAGTCAGTTCTTACAGCACTGTAGTCTTTCTGTGGTCTGATAGTCATATATTACCGCACTGTAGTCTTTCTGTGGTCTGATAGTCAGTTCTTACAGCACTGTAGTCTTTCTGTGGTCTGATAGTCAGTTCTTACAGCACTGTAGTCTTTCTGTGGTCTGATAGTCAGTTCTTGCAGCATTGTAGTCTTTCTGTGATCCGATAGTTGCATGGAACAGCATTACAATCTTTTTATGGTGAAACAGTAACACATTACAATGATTCAGTCTTTCTTCCAGTAATGCAGCTTCAGTACATATGCAAGAGTTTTCTCTGGAGTAACTGAAACAAGTTAGAGGGTAACAGTCTTTCTCTTTGGCGTACAAAGCAAATTACATGGTTATTCTATGTGGTGTATGTGTGATGCGTGATGATGTTTCTGAGAAACAACATGTTATACTCTGTTTTGTAACTACAGTGCTGGTCTCTATTGAAATAGCAATGTCTTTGCCTCTACAGTCATAGAGTATGTGTTACCGTGTAATGCTATGGTAACAGGCCAACAAACGGGCCACCTCCATGTCTTGGAAACCATCCGGGTGGTTCTGCGTTTCTATGGTAATCAAAGCCCGTCCCATCCTGTCTACTGTGCCTAGAGTGAGAGAGAAACGAGATGAGAGAGAGTAGAAGTGAAAGAGAGAGAGAAGGGGGGGAGAGAGAGAAATCAGATACTTAGATCTGCCATGTGCCAATAGGATAACATGTGAAAAACCAGCTTTAGTCACATGATAGAGGCCGATGTTGCCCTGATTTTAAAAACTGGTTTAACTCCTCAATGTCCCGCCGTCACCTGTCAGAATCACCCATCCTGATTGGAGGATCTCAGAGTCCAGCTCCCGAAGAAGAGGAGGGGCCTTAAAGGAACTGCCTTCTGATTGGTCAGGAGGGACTCCTGATGAAACCTCTTCTTGGGAGGTGCTTGATTTGTAGTTGCCATCAGTGTGAGTTTCTGATTGGACTTCAAGGAGTTCTGTGTAAGGACAAATAGCTTGTGAGTCCTAAAGCCACATAAAAATGCACAAAAATATGTGTATGGAGCCACAGACTCAATGCTCTCAAATAACTTTCATATATTCAGATTCCACTCAAATAATAACCAATACAGCAGATCAGTAAGAGAAAATAAGCCAATCACAAACCTTGTCCTTTCGCCTCCGTTTCCACCTCTATTTTTTCATCTTTGGTTTGTGCAGACCCTTCTCCCCCCACTTGTGGTGAGGCCTGCTTTGATTGGCTCTTCATGCTAACTATAAGCTTTGATTGGCTAGTGGCATCAAGTGTTGACTTTGGTTGGCTGTTGGTGTCTAGAGTAAGGTCAGGGCCGCTGTCCTTTCGGCCGTCTCCCAGAGGCGTGAGGGGCGTTCCTCCCCCTCCCTGGCCCTGCCCCTGCCCTGGAGGTTTGGTCTTTGCCCTCCCTCCTTTCCCTCTCTTCTTCCTCCTAACAGAGGGGAAGAACAGACACTGCTATGGATACATACACTATATTGCCAAAAGGATTCACTCAGCTGTCCAAATCATTGCATTCAGGTGCTCCAATCACTGCCATGGCCACAGGTGTATAAAATCAAGCATCTCTGCATGCAGACTACTTCTACAAACATAGTGCGCAGAGATCTTTCAGCAGACTAAATAACTATAGACCTCCAAACTTCATGTGATCTTCAGATTAGCTCGAGAACAGTGTGTACGGAGCTTCATGGAATGGGTTTCCGTGGCCGAGCAGCTGCATCCAAGTCTTACATCACTAAGTGCAAAGCAAAGCGTTGGATGCAGTGGTGTAGAGCACGCTGCCACTGGACTCTAGAGCAGTGGGGACGTGTTCTCTGGATTGACAAATCACGCTTCTCCATCTGGCGATCTGATGGCCGCGTCTGGGTTTGGCGCTTGACAGGAGAAGGGTACTTGTCTGACTGCATTGTGCCGAGTGTGAAGTCTGGTGGGGGGGATTATGGTGTGGGGTTGTTTTTTGGGAGTTTGGCTCAGCCCCTTAGTTCCAGTGAAAGGAGCTCTCATGCCTCAGCATTCCAAGACATTTGGGACAATTTCATGCTCCCAACTTTGTGGGAACAGTTTGGAGGCGGTCCCTTCCTGTTCCAACATGACTGCGCACCAGTGCACAGAGGAGGGGCCATAAAGACATGGATGAGCGAGTTTGGTGCGGAAGAACATGACTGGCCTGCACAGAGGTCAGAACAAACAGATTTAAAAACTCGTTTGTACCAATGACAATTGGCCTCATAAATATGTTGTGTTGATTGGTTCCCTAAGACATTAGCGCACTGTATTTATTTATTTATTTATGTATTTATTTATTTATTATAACGTGTTGAATGTGCATGTTATTGTCTGTTTGTATTGCTGTGCTGTTTTTTTTTTCCTGCTGGCAGTAAAACAAATTGCCCCCCTTGTGGGGATAATAAAGTTTACTAAAACTAAGACTAAGAGTCCTGACCCCAACCCGACAGAACACCTTTCAGACGAATGAGAGTAGAGACTGCGAGCCAGGTCTTCTCGTCCAACATCAGTGTCTGACCTCACAAATTCCCATAAACACACTCCTAAACCTTGTGGAAAGCCTTCCTAGAAAATTTGAAGCTGTAATAGCTGCAAAGGGTGGGCCGACATCATATTAAATCCTATGGTTTAAGAATGGGATGTCACTCACGTTCATATGCGTGTGAAGGCAGACAAGCAAATGCTTTTGGCAATATAGTGTATATTTAGCATCACCGTAGAGCTGGAGCAGTTACATTTAACATCACCACGGAGTACTAACTGTTACATTTACCATCACCATAGAGTTGAAACAATGATATTTATCAGAGAGTATATAATAGTAACATTAACATCACTGTGGAGAATTAACAGCTAAATTTAATGTCACCATAGAGTAGTAACAGTTATATTAAACATCACCATAGAGTATGACGTTGCATTTAACATCCCTTTAAAGTAATCACCGTAGAGTAATAATAGTAACATACTGTATGACAACATCACCATGGAGTATTACAGTAACAGCTGCATTTAACAAAATCATTGAGTATTGATAGTTAGATTTAGCATCTCCATTGTGAATATGAAGTTAACATTTAACATCATCATAGAGTATTAACAGTTACATTTACCTTCGCCATTGAGTATGAACAGTTATACAGTATTTAACATCACCAAATAGCTCCTCTGAGAATCTCTATCGTATCGTGGCGGAGGAGTCTGTGTGTTTCTCGAATTTGAGAGCTGTGCTGCCTGGAGCACTAGATCCTGGTTTGGTGTCCTATGGCCAATTGGTCCCAGCTGAACAGCTAGACAAAGCACAATTCACAAGACCCTTAAGTGTCTCATGAGCAGAGAGAACCTTGACCCAGAAAAGGGACACCAGGGACCCCTCCTGGACTCAAACCTGGGAAGAGAGCTCACAGGGGAATGCCAGGTGGCCAGTTTTGTCAAAGATTGAGATTCATATCTGGCGGGAGCTTGGACCATGGGCCTGAGACAAATTTCAGGACCCAAACGCCAGGATGGAAAAAACTGGAGACTTTAATAACGTAAGATAAAAACAAACACGCGGTTAAAACAGGTGGGCAGTACGAACATTAGCACAGGGTAAAAATCCAAAATGCAGCCACTCTGAGCACTGGCAGCTGCCAGCCCTATATGCCTTGATAATCACCTCCACCCTAATGAGCAACAGATGCAGCTCGTTAGGGTGGAGGTGAGAGCGAGCCGCAGGGGAGGGACTGCAGGGTAAAACCCTTACGAACAGGCCTGGTTCAGCCCAAAGAGGTGACGCGGAACCACTGCCTGATGGACCCACCACCCACCAGGAGAGGAATAGTGGTCGGTAGATGGGCTGGCGTACGGAAGCAGAGCCCCTGGTGTCCTGAGCCCACCCATGAAACGGGCTGCTGGGACATGGACTGTCTCGTTGCTGGCACCGCAGGAGCGGAAGCCTGTGCAGAAGGTCGAGCGGTACGGCAAGAGACTTTGGACTCATCTCTAAGTAGAGCTCTGCCCCTGGAACCCAATGCCTCAATAGGGTGTTGGACTCTCTCCTTCTCTGCAGGCGCTGGGGCAGGTACAGGTGTGTTTATAAATGTATCTGGCATCAAATCACCCTCTGCCAAAGGTCGAGGATCAATTCTGTAATAAAGTCATTAGATCTGGAGCTGTATGTCTTAGACCCTCAGGAGAAGAGATGGGCAGAGCCGGCAGCTGATCACCATCTGCTGGTGAGACGGATCAGACAGCAGGAAAGACCGACAGATAGACCCAGTAAAGGGAAACGTGTAGTGAGGGTGCAATGGGAAAGTTTAATGGAACTTTGTCCACACGTTTATCGACTCCCACCTTCAGAAGACCTTTTACCGTATCCCAGGGAAACTGAAGCTCTCCATGTACCTGTCATTCTACACTCCAACCCTCAGCTAGAGTCATGAGCCCTGGGCCAAAATGACAAGAACACAAATACAAGCAGCCAAAGTGAGGGTCCTCCACAGAGCGGCTGTGCTCTCCCTCAGACACGCGGGACAGGGTCCTCCACAGACATGCGGGACAGGCTCTGAGGAGAATCACGGCTCCTCCGTGTTGAGAGAAGTCAGTTGAGGTGGTGCCTCCTAGACGGCTCCCCTTGGGGGCTCACATGGCAGGTCCAACAGGGAGGCCCTGAGGCCCCAAGATACACTGAAGGGACTCGTGTATTTCTCCAGGATGACCTGGGAACATCTAGAGGTCCCGCAGGAAGAGAAGGAGAAAGCAGCGGGGGAGAGAGGCTGCTTCCCTTGGGCACCGGCACCCGGGGAAAAGGATGAAGATGGATGGATGGATCATTAAGATTAACGCTTATATTTAACATCACCACAGAGTACTGACAAGGATTGCAACATCAGCATAAAGTATCAGCAGAAACATTTAACATCACCATACTAGATAAATTTCACACCACCTTCGAAAATCAATGAAATATCAATAAAAAAATACCTCCCTATGCAGCGAGACGCCCAGTGCCAGCAGGTGTGTTCTGGAGGGGGAAGGGTGAGCGGCAGCGAACATCTGCGTGAGAGTTCAGGCAATGTGTGTGTGTGAGAGTGTATATCAGTGTGAGAGGGCATAGGAGTGTGTACCAGTGTAAAAGGGGAGATGGTGTGGATCAGTGTGAGGGGGGAGATACTGTGTATCAATGTGAGAGGACAAATAGTGTGTATTAGTGTGAGAGGGGAGATAGTGTGTATCAGTGTGAGAGGGCAGATAGTGTGTATCAGTGTGAGAGGGCATAGGAGTGTGTACCAATGTAAAAGGGGAGATGGTGTGGATCAGTGTGAGAGAGGAGATAGTGTATATCAGTGTGACAGAGCAGATAGTGTGTATCAGTGTGAGAGGGCAGAAAGTGTGTATCAGTGTGAGAGGGCAGATAGTGTGTATCAGTGTGAGAGGGCATAGGAGTGTGTACCAGTGTAAAAGGGGAGATGGTGTGGATCAGTGTGAGAGAGGAGATAGTGTATATCAGTGTGACAGAGCAGATAGTGTGTATCAGTGTGACAGGGCAGATAGTGTGTATCAGTGTGACAGGGCAGAAAGTGTGTATCAGTGTTAGAGGGCGGAAAGTGTGTATCAGTGTTAGAGGGCAGAAAGTGTGTATCAGTGTGAGAAGGCAAATAGTGTGTATCAGTGTGAGAGGGCAGATAGTGTGTATCAGTGTGAGAGGACAGATAGGGTGTTTCGGTGTTAGAGGGCAGATAGTGTGTTTCAGTGGTAGAGGGCAGAAAGTGTGTATCAGTGTGAGAGGGCAGAAAGTGTGTATCAGTGTGAGAGGGCAGAAAGTGTGTATCAGTGTGAGAGGGCAGATAGTGTGTATCAGTGTTAGAGGGCAGAAAGTGTGTATCAGTGTGAGAGGGCAGAAAGTGTGTATCAGTGTGAGAGGGCAGAAAGTGTGTATCAGTGTGAGAGGGCAGATAGTGTGTATCAGTGTGAGAGGACAGATAGGGTGTTTCGGTGTTAGAGGGCAGATAGTGTGTTTCAGTGGTAGAGGGCAGAAAGTGTGTATCAGTGTGAGAGGGCAGAAAGTGTGTATCAGTGTGAGAGGGCAGAAAGTGTGTATCAGTGTGAGAGGGCAGATAGTGTGTATCAGTGTTAGAGGGCAGAAAGTGTGTATCAGTGTGAGAGGGCAGAAAGTGTGTATCAGTGTGAGAGGGCAGAAAGTGTGTATCAGTGTGAGAGGGCAGAAAGTGTGTATCAGTGTGAGAGGGCAGATAGTGTGTATCAGTGTTAGAGGGCAGAAAGTGAGCATCAGTGAGAGAGGGCAGATAGTGTGTATCAGAGTGAGAGGGCAGAAAGTGAGCATCAGTGAGAGAGGGCAGAAAGTGTGTATCAGTGTGAGAGGGCAGAAAGTGTGTATCAGTGTGAGAGGGCAGAAAGTGTGTATCAGTGTGAGAGGGCAGAAAGTGTGTATCGGTGCGAGAGGGCAGAAAGTGTGTATCAGTGTGAGAGGGCAGAAAGTGTGTATCAGTGTGAGAGGGCAGATAGTGTGTATCAGTGTTAGAGGGCAGAAAGTGAGCATCAGTGAGAGAGGGCAGAAAGTGTGTACCAGTGTGAGAGGGCAGATAGTGTGCATCAGTGTGAGAGGGCAGATAGTGTGTATCAGTGTGAGAGGGCAGGAAGTGTGTATCAGTGTGATAGGGCAGGAAGTGTGTATCAGTGAGAGAGGGCAGAAAGTGTGTATGAGTGTGAGAGGGCAGATAGTGTGCATCAATGAGAGAGGGCAGATAGTGTGTATCAGTGTGAGAGGGCAGAGAGTGTGTATCTGGGTGAGAGGGCAGAAAGTGTGTATCAGTGTGAGAGGGCAGATAGTGTGTATCAGTGTTAGAGTGCAGATAGTGTGTATCAGTGTGAGAGGGCAGATAGTGTGTATCAGTGTGAGAGGGCAGGAAGTGTGTATCAGTGTGATAGGGCAGGAAGTGTGTATCAGTGTGAGAGGGCAGAAAGTGTGTATGAGTGTGAGAGGGCAGATAGTGTGCATCAGTGAGAGAGGGCAGATAGTGTGTATCAGTGTGAGAAGGCAGATAGTGTGTATCAGTGTGAGAGGGCAGACAGCGGGTATCAGTGTGAGAGGGCAGATAGTGTGTATCAGTGTGAGAGGGCAGATAGTGTGTATCAGCGTGAGAGGGTAGAAAGTGGGTATCAGTGTGAGAGGGCAGATAGTGTGTATCAGTGTGAGAGGGCAGAAAGTGTGTATCAGTGTGAGAGGGCAGATAGTGTGTATCAGTGTTAGAGGGCAGATAGTGTGTATCAGTGTGAGAGGGCAGATAGTGTGTATCAGTGTGAGAGGGCAGATAGTGTGTATCAGTGTGAGAGGGCAGGAAGTGTGTATCAGTGTGATAGGGCAGGAAGTGTGTATCAGTGTGAGAGGGCAGAAAGTGTGTATGAGTGTGAGAGGGCAGATAGTGTGCATCAGTGAGAGAGGGCAGATAGTGTGTATCAGTGTGAGAAGGCAGATAGTGTGCATCAGTGTGAGAGGGCAGACAGCGGGTATCAGTGTGAGAGGGCAGATAGTGTGTATCAGTGTGAGAGGGCAGATAGTGTGTATCAGCGTGAGAGGGTAGAAAGTGGGTATCAGTGTGAGAGGGCAGATAGTGTGTATCAGTGTGAGAGGGCAGAAAGTGTGTATCAGTGTGAGAGGGCAGATAGTGTGTATCAGTGTGAGAGGGCAGATAGTCTGTATCAGTGTGAGAGGGAAAAAAGTGTGTATCAATGTGAGAGAACAGATAGTGTGTATCAGTGTGAGAGGGCAGATAGTGTGTATCAGTGTGAGAGGGCGGATAGTGTGTATCAGAGTTAGAGGGCAGAAAGTGTGTATCAGTGTGAGAGGGCAGATAGTGTGTATCAGTGTGAGAGGGCAGATAGTGTGTATCAGTGTTAAAGGACAGAAAGTGTGTATGAGTGTGAGAGGGCAGATAGTGTGTATCAGTGTGACAGGGCAGATAGTGTGTGAGATTGTGATAGAGCAGATAGTGCGTATCAGTGTGAGAGGGCAGAAAGTGTGTATCAGTGTGAGAGGGCAGATAGTGTGTATCAGTGTTAGAGGGCAGAAAGTGTGTATCAGTGAGAGAGGGCAGATAGTGTGTATCAGTGTTAGAGGGCAGAAAGTGTGTATCAGTGAGAGAGGGCAGAAAGTGTGTATCAGTGTGAGAGGGCAGATAGTGTGTATCAGAGTGAGAGGGCAGATGGTGTGCATCAGTGTGAGAGGGCAGACAGTGTGTATCAGTGTGAGAGGGCAGGAAGTGTGTATCAGTGTGATAGGGCAGGAAGTGTGTATCAGTGAGAGAGGACAGATAGTGTGTATCAGTGTGAGAGGGCAGATAGTGTGTATCAGTGTGAGAGGGCAGAAAGTGTGTATCAGTGTGACAGGGCAGATAGTGTGTGAGATTGTGATAGAGCAGACAGTGTGTATCAGTGTGAGAGGGCCGAAAGTGTGTATCAGTGTGAGAGGGCAGATAGAGTGTATCAGTGTGAGAGGGCAGATAGTGTGTATCAATGTGAGAGGGCAGATAGAGTGTATCAGTGTGAGAGGGCAGATAGTGTGTATCAGTGTGAGAGGGCAGAAAGTGTGTATCAGTGTGAGAGGGCAGACAGTGTGTATCAGTGTGAGAGGGCAGGAAGTGTGTATCAGTGTGAGAGGGCAGATAGTGTGTATCAGTGTGAGAGGGCAGGAAGTGTGTATCAGTGTGATAGGGCAGGAAGTGTGTATCAGTGTGAGAGGGCAGAAAGTGTGTATGAGTGTGAGAGGGCAGATAGTGTGCATCAGTGAGAGAGGGCAGATAGTGTGTATCAGTGTGAGAGGGAAGAAAGTGTGTATCAGTGTGAGAGGGCAGATAATGTGTATCAGTGTGAGAGGGCAAAAAGTGTGTATGAGTGTGAGAGGGGAGATAGTGTGCATCAGTGTGAGAGGGCAGACAGCGGGTATCAGTGTGAGAGGGCAGATAGTGTGTATCAGTGTGAGAGGGCAGATAGTGTGTATCAGCGTGAGAGGGTAGATAGTGGGTATCAGTGTGAGAGGGCAGATAGTGTGTATCAGTGTGAGAGGGCAGATAGTGTGTATCAGTGTGAGAGGGCAGAAAGTGGGTATCAATGTGAGAGAACAGATAGTGTGTATCAGTGTGAGAGGGCAGATAGTGTGTATCAGTGTGAGAGGGCAGATAGTGTGTATCAGTGTTAGAGGGCAGAAAGTGTGTATCAGTGTGAGAGGGCAGATAGTGTGTATCAGTGTGAGAGGGCAGATAGTGTGTATCAGTGTTAGAGGACAGAAAGTGTGTATCAGTTTAGAGGGCAGATAGGGTGTATCAGTGTGAGAGGGCAGATAGTGTGTATCAGTGTGAGAGGGCAGAAAGTGTGTATCAGTGTGAGAATACAGACAGTGTGTATCAGTGTGAGAGGGCAGATAGTGTGTGTCAGTGTTAGAGGGCAGATAGAGTGTATCAGTGTGAGAGGGCAGATAGTGTGTATCAGTGTGAGAGGGCAGAAAGTGTGTATCAGTGTGAGAGGGCAAAAAGTGTGTATCAGTGTGAGAGGGCAGATAGTGTGTATCAGTGTTAGAGGGCAGAAAGTGTGTATCAGTGTGAGAGGGCAGAAAGTGTGTATCAGTGTGAGAGGGGAGAAAGTGTGTATCAGTGTGAGAGGGCAGATAGTGTGTATCAGTGTGAGAGGGCAGATAGTGTGTATCAGTGTGAGAGGGCAGAAAGTGTGTATCAGTGTGAGAGGGCAAAAAGTGTGTATCAGTGTGAGAGGGCAGATAGTGTGTATCAGTGTTAGAGGGCAGAAAGTGTGTATCAGTGTGAGAGGGGAGAAAGTGTGTATCAGTGTGAGAGGGCAGATAGTGTGTATCAGTGTGAGAGGGTAGATAGTGTGTATCAGTGTGAGAGTGCAGATAGAGTGGATCAGTGTGAGAGGGCAGATAGTGTGTATCAGTGTGAGAGGGCAGATAGTGTGTATCAGTGTGAGAGGGCAGGAAGTGTGTATCATAGTGAGAGGGCAGATAGTGTGTATCAGTGTGAGAAGGCAGATAGTGTGTATCAGTGTGAGAGGGCAGATAGTGTGTATCAGTGTGAGAGGGCAGATAGTGTGTATCAGTGTGAGAGGGCAGATAGTGTGTATCAGAGTGAGAAGGCAGATAGTGTGTATCAGTGTGAGAGGGCAGATAGTGTGTATCAGTGTGAGAGGGCAGATAGTGTGTATCAGTGTGAGAGGGCAGATAGTGTGTATCAGTGTGAGAGGGCAGATAGTGTGTATCAGTGTGAGAGGGCAGATAGTGTGCATCAGTGTGAGAGGGCAGGATGTGTGTATCAGTGTGAGAGAACAGAGAGTGTGTATCAGTGTGAGAGGGCAGATAGTGTGTATCAGTGTGAGAGGGCAGATAGTGTGTATCAGTGTGAGAGGGCAGATAGTGTGTATCAGTGTGAGAGGGCAGAAAGTGTGTATCAGTGTGAGAGGGCAGATAGTGTGTATCAGTGTGAGAGGGCCGATAGTGTGCATCAGTGTGAGAGGGCCGATAGTGTGTATCAGTGTGAGAGGGCAGTAGAGTATATCAGTGTGAGAGGGCAGATAGTGTGTATCAGTGTGAGAGGGCAGATAGTGTGTATCAGTGTTAGAGGGCAGGAAGTGTGTTTCAGTGTGAGAAGGCAGATAGTGTGTATCAGTGTGAGGGGGCAGATAGAGTGTATCAGTGTAAGAGGACAGATAGTGTGCATCAGTGTTAGAGGGCAGATAGTGTGTATCAGTGTGAGAGGGCAGAAAGAGTGTATCAGTGTTAGAGGGCAGATAGTGTGTATCAGTGTGAGAGGGCAGATAGTGTGTATCAGTGTGAGAGGGCAGATAGTGTGTATCAGTGTGAGAGGGCAGATAGTGTGTATCAGTGTTAGAGGGCAGATAGTGTGTATCAGTGTTAGAGGGCAGAAAGTGTGAATCAGTGTGAGAGGGCAGAAAGTGTGTATCAGTGTGAGAGGGGAGAAAGTGTGTATCAGTGTGAGAGGGGAGATAGTGTGTATCATTGTTAGTGAGCAAAAAGTGTGTATCAGTGTGAGAGGGCAGATAGTGTGTCGGTGTTAGAGGGCAGAAAGTGTGTATCAGTGTGAGAGGGCAGAAAGTGTGTATCAGTGTGAGAGGGCAGATAGTGTGTATCAGTGGTAGAGGGCAGAAAGTGTGTATCAGTGTGAGAGGGCAGATAGTGTGTCAGTGTTAGAGGGCAGAAAGTGTGTATCAGTGTGAGAGGGCAGATAGTGTGTATTAGTGTGAGAGGGCAGAAAGGGTGTATCATAGTGAGAGGGCAGATAGTGTGTATCAGTGTGAGAAGGCAGATAGTGTGTATCAGTGTGAGAGGGCAGATAGTGTTTATCAGTGTGAGAGGGCAGATAGTGTGGATCAGTGTGAAAGGGCAGATAGTGTGTATCAGTGTGAGAGGGCAGATAGAGTGTATCAGTGTGAGAGGGCAGATAGTGTGTATCAGTGTGAGAGGGCAGATAGTGTGTATCAGTGTTAGAGGGCAGGAAGTGTGTATCATAGTGAGAGGGCAGATAGTGTGTATCAGTGTGAGAAGGCAGATAGTGTGTATCAGTGTGAGAGGGCAGATAGTGTGTATCAGTGTGAGAGGGCAGATAGTGTGTATCAGTGTGAGAGGGCAGATAGTGTGTATCAGTGTGAGAGGGCAGATAGTGTGCATCAGTGTGAGAGGGCAGGAAGTGTGTATCAGTGTGAGAGGGCAGATAGTGTGCATCAGTGTGAGAGGGCAGGAAGTGTGTATCAGTGTGAGAGAACAGATAGTGTGTATAAGTGTGAGAGGGCAGAAAGTGTGTATCAGTGGGAGAAGGCAGATAGTGTGTATCAGTGTGAGAGGGCAGATAGTGTGTATTAGTGTTAGAGGGCAGGAAGTGTGTATCATAGTGAGAGGGCAGATAGTGTGTATCAGTGTGAGAAGGCAGATAGTGTGTATCAGTGTGAGAGGGCAGATAGTGTGTATCAGTGTGAGAGGGCAGATAGTGTGTATCAGTGTGAGAGGGCAGATAGTGTGTATCAGTGTGAGAGGGCAGATAGTGTGTATCAGTGTGAGAGGGCAGACACTGTGTATCAGTGTGAGAGGGCAAACAGTGTGCATCAGTGTGAGAGGGCAGATAGTGTGTATCAGTGTGAGAGGGCAGATAGTGTGTATCAGTGTGAGAGGGCAGATAGTGTGTATCAGTGTGAGAGGGCAGATAGTGTGTATCAGTGTGAGAGGGCAGATAGTGTGCATCAGTGTGAGAGGGCAGGAAGTGTGTATCAGTGTGAGAGAACAGATCGTGTGTATCAGTGTGAGAGGGCAGATAGTGTGTATCAGTGTGAGAGGGCAGATAGTGTGTATCAGTGTGAGAGGGCAGATAGTGTGTATCAGTGTGAGAAGGCAGATAGTGTGTATCAGTGTGAGAGGGCAGATAGTGTGTATCAGTGTGAGAGGGCAGATAGTGTGTATCAGTGTGAGAGGGCAGATAGTGTGCATCAGTGTGAGAGGGCAGGAAGTGTGTATCAGTGTGAGAGAACAGATCGTGTGTATCAGTGTGAGAGGGCAGATAGTGTGTATCAGTGTGAGAGGGCAGATAGTGTGTATCAGTTTGAGAGGGCAGATAGTGTGTATCAGTGTGAGAGGGCAGATAGTGTGTATCAGTGTGAGAGGGCAGAAAGTGTGTATCAGTGTGAGAGGGCAGATAGTGTGTATCAGTGTGAGAGGGCCGATAGTGTGTATCAGTGTGAGAGGGCAGGAAGTGTGTATCAGTGTGAGAGGGCAGATAGTGTGTATCAGTGTGAGAGGGCAGATAGTGTGTATCAGTGTGAGAGGGCAGAAAGTGTGTATCAGTGTTAGAGGGCCGATAGTGTGTATCAGTGTGAGAGGGCAGATAGCGTGTATCAGTGTGAGAGGGCAGATAGTGTGTATCAGTGTGAGAGGGCAGATAGTGTGTATCAGTGTTAGAGGGCAGGAAGTGTGTATCAGTGTGAGAAGGCAGATAGTGTGTATCAGTGTGAGAGGGCAGATAGAGTGTATCAGTGTAAGAGGACAGATAGTGTGCATCAGTGTTAGAGGGCAGATAGTGTGTATCAGTGTGAGAGGGCAGAAAGAGTGTATCAGTGTTAGAGGGCAGATAGGGTGTATCAGTGTGAGAGGGCAGATAGTGTGTATCAGTGTGAGAGGGCAGATAGTGTGTATCAGTGTGAGAGGGCAGATAGTGTGTATCAGTGTTAGAGGACAGAAAGTGTGTATGAGTGTGAGAGGGCAGATAGTGTGTATCAGTGTGACAGGGCAGATAGTGTGTGAGATTGTGATAGAGCAGACAGTGTGTATCAGTGTGAGAGGGCCGAAAGTGTGTATCAGTGTGAGAGGGCAGATAGAGTGTATCAGTGTGAGAGGGCAGATAGTGTGTATCAGTGTGAGAGGGCAGATAGAGTGTATCAGTGTGAGAGGGCAGATAGTGTGTATCAGTGTGAGAGGGCAGAAAGTGTGTATCAGTGTGAGAGGGCAGACAGTGTGCATCAGTGTGAGAGGGCAGATAGTGTGTATCAGTGTGAGAGGGCAGATAGTGTGTATCAGTTTGAGAGGGCAGATAGTGTGTATCAGTGTGAGAGGGCCGATAGTGTGTTTCAGTGTGAGAGGGCCGATAGTGTGTATCAGTGTGAGAGGGCAGATAGTGTGTATCAGTGTGAGAGGGCAGGAAGTGTGTATCAGTGTGAGAGAACAGAGAGTGTGTATCAGTGTGAGAGGGCAGATAGTGTGTATCAGTGTGAGAGGGCAGATAGTGTGTAGCAGTGTGAGAGGGCAGAAAGTGTGTATCAGTGTGAGAGGGCAGATAGTGTGTATCAGTGTGAGAGGGCCGATAGTGTGCATCAGAGTGAGAGGGCCGATAGTGTGTATCAGTGTGAGAGGGCAGATAGAGTGTATCAGTGTGAGAGGGCAGATAGTGTGTATCAGTGTGAGAGGGCAGATAGTGTGTATCAGTGTTAGAGGGCAGGAAGTGTGTATCAGTGTGAGAAGGCAGATAGTGTGTATCAGTATGAGGGGGCAGATAGAGTGAATCAGTGTAAGAGGACAGATAGTGTGCATCAGTGTTAGAGGGCAGATAGTGTGTATCAGTGTGAGAGGGCAGAAAGAGTGTATCAGTGTTAGAGGGCAGATAGTGTGTATCAGTGTGAGAGGGCAGATAGTGTGTATCAGTGTGAGAGGGCAGATAGTGTGTATCAGTGTGAGAGGGCAGATAGAGTGTATCAGTGTGAGAGGGCAGATAGTGTGTATCAGTGTTAGAGGGCAGATAGTGTGTATCAGTGTGAGAGGGCAGATAGTGTGTATCAGTGTGAGAGGGCAGATAGTGTGTATCAGTGTTAGAGGGCAGATAGTGTGTATCAGTGTTAGAGGGCAGATAGTGTGTATCAGTGTTAGAGGGCAGATAGTGTGTATCAGAGTGAGAGGGCAGATAGGGAGTATCAGTGTGAGAGGGCAGATAGTGTGTATCAGTGTGAGAGGGCAGATAGTGTGTATCAGTGTGAGAGGGCAGATAGTGTGTATCAGTGTGAGAGGGCAGATAGTGTGTATTAGTGTGAGAGAGCAGATAGGGTGTATCAGTGTGAGAGGGCAGATAGTGTGTATCAGTGTTAGAGGGCAGATAGTGTGTATCAGTGTGAGAGGGCAGATAGGGTGTATCAGTGTGAGAGGGCAGATAGTGTGTATCAGTGTGAGAGGGCAGATAGTGTGTATCAGTGTGAGAGGGCAGATAGTGTGTATCAGTGTGAGAGGGCAGATAGTGTGTATTAGTGTGAGAGAGCAGATAGGGTGTATGAGTGTGAGAGGGCAGATAGTGTGTATCAGTGTTAGAGGGCAGAAAGTGTGTATCAGTGTGAGAGGGCAGATAGTGTGTATCAGTGTGAGAGGGCAGAAAGTGTGTATCAGTGGGAGAGGACAGATAGTGTGTATCAGTGTGAGAGGGCAGATAGTGTGTATCAGTGTGAGAGGGCAGATAGAGTGTATCAGTGTGAGAGGGCAGATAGTGTGTATCAGTGTGAGAGGGCAGATAGTGTGTTTCAGTGTGAGAAGGCAGATAGTGTGTATCAGTGTGAGAGGGCAGAAAGTTTGTATCAGTGTTAGAGGGCAGATAGTGTGTATCAGTGTGAGAGGGCAGATAGTGTGTTTCAGTGTGAGAGGGCAGAAAGTTTGTATCAGTGTTAGAGGGCAGATAGTGTGTATCAGTGTGAGAGGGCAGATAGAGCATATCAGTGTGAGAGGGCAGATAGGGTGCATCAGTCTTAGAGGGCAGAAAGTGTGTATCAGTTTTAGTGGGCAGATAGTGTGTATCAGTGTGAGAGGGCAGATAGTGTGTATCAGTGTTCGAGGGCAGACAGTGTTTATCAGTGTTAGAGGGCAGATAGTGTGTATCAGTATGAGAGGGCAGATAGTGTGCATCAGTGTTAGAGGGCAGATAGTGTGTATCAGTGTGAGAGGGCAGATAGAGCATATCAGTGTGAGAGGACAGATAGTGTGCATCAGTCTTAGAGGGCAGAAAGTGTGTATCAGTTTTAGTGGGCAGATAGTGTGTATCAGTGTGAGAGGGCAGATAGTGTGTATCAGTGTGAGAGGGCACATAGTGTGTATCAGTGTTAGAGGGCAGATAGTGTGTATCAGTGTTGGAGGGCAGATAGTGTGTATCAGTGTGAGAGGGCAGATAGTGTGTATCAGTGTGAGAGGGCAGACAGTGTGTATCAGTGTGAGAGAGCAGTGGGGTGTATCAGTGTGAGAGGGCAGATAGGGTGTATCAGTGTTAGAGGGCAGATATAGTGTATCAGTGTGAGAGGGCAGATATAGTGTATCAGTGTGAGAGGGCAGATATAGTGTATCAGTGTGAGAGGGCAGATAGGGTGTATCAGTGTTAGAGGGCAGGAAGTGTGTATCAGTGTTAGAGGGCAGGAAGTGTGTATCAGTGTGAGAAGGCAGATAGTGTGTATCAGTGTGAGAGGGCAGATAGTGTGATTCAGTGTTAGAGGGCAGATAGTGTGATTCAGTGTTAGAGGGCAGAAAGTGTGTATCAGTGTTAGAGGGCAGATAGTGTGTATCAGTGTGAGAGGGCAGATAGTGTGTTTCAGTGTTAGAGGGCAGAAAGTGTGTATCAGTGTTAGAGGGCAGATAGTGTGTATCAGTGTTGGAGGGCAGATAGTGTGTATCAGTGTGAGAGGGCAGATAGGGTGTATCAGTGTGAGAGGGCAGATAGTGTGTTTCAGTGTTAGAGGGCAGAAAGTGTGTATCAGTGTTAGAGGGCAGATAGTGTGTATCAGTGTTGGAGGGCAGATAGTGTGTATCAGTGAGAGAGGGCAGATAGGGTGTATCAGTGTGAGAGGGCAGATAGTGTGTTTCAGTGTTAGAGGGCAGAAAGTGTGTATCAGTGTTAGAGGGCAGATAGTGTGTATCAGTGTTGGAGGGCAGATAGTGTGTATCAGTGTGAGAGGGCAGATAGGGTGTATCAGTGTGAGAGGGCAGATAGGGTGTATCAGTGTGAGAGGGCAGATAGTGTGTATCAGTGTGAGAGGGCAAATAGTGTGTATCAGTGTGAGAGAGCAGATAGGGTGTATCAGTGTGAGAGGGCAGATAGGGTGTATCAGTGTGAGAGGGCAGATAGGGTGTATCAGTGTTAGAGGGCAGATAGTGTGTATCAGTGTGAGAGGGCAGATAGGGTGTATCAGTGTGAGAGGACTGATAGTGTGTATCAGTGTGAGAGGGCAGATAGGGTGTATCAGTGTGAGAGGGCAGATAGGGTGTATCAGTGTGAGAGGGTAGATAGTGTGTATCAGTGTGAGAGGGCAGATAGTGTGTATCAGTGTGAGAGGGCAGATAGGGTGCATCAGTGTGAGAGAGCAGATAGGGTGTATCAGTGTGAGAGAGCAGATAGGGTGCATCAGTGTGAGAGGGCAGATAGGGTGTATCAGTGTGAGAGGGCAGATAGGGTGTATCAGTGTGAGAGGGCAGATAGGGTGTATCAGTGTGAGAGGGCAGATCGGGTGTATCAGTGTTAGAGGGCAGATAGTGTGTATCAGTGTGAGAGGGCAGATAGGGTGTATCAGTGTGAGAGGACTGATAGTGTGTATCAGTGTGAGAGGGCAGATAGGGTGTATCAGTGTGAGAGGGTAGATAGTGTGTATCAGTGTGAGAGGGCAGATAGTGTGTATCAGTGTGAGAGGGCAGATAGGGTGCATCAGTGTGAGAGAGCAGATAGGGTGTATCAGTGTGAGAGAGCAGATAGGGTGCATCAGTGTGAGAGGGCAGATAGGGTGTATCAGTGTGAGAGGGCAGATAGTGTGTATCAGTGTGAGAGGGCAGATATAGTGTATCAGTGTGAGAGAGCAGATAGTGTGTATCAGTGTGAGAGGGCAGATATAGTGTATCAGTGTGAGAGAGCAGATAGTGTGTATCAGTGTGAGAGGGCAGATTGGGTGTATCAGTGTGAGAGGGCAGATAGCGTACCTGGGTGCTTTGATGCCGGCTGTCTTCACCTCTTTTCCTTCAATACAAAGCAGGTCCTCCACCTTCCCATCATGCATCAGTTCTATGATGGCAGGGTTTGGGTCCTGGACAGGGTTTGTGTCCGCAGGAGGTCTGTCCATCTGGGTGCACAAGGCTGTAAATGCTGTTTTACACAACTCAGATAATGGTGTCTTCGTACTTTCAATGCCTTTCACGGCTCCAGCCAATGACAGTTCAGCATTCTGAGTGTCTGTGGGAACTCCAGCCAATGCCTGTTTGGTGTTCGCTGTGTGTCCGTCTGCCCCAGCAAATGGCTGCTTGACATTGTCAGTGCCTTTGGCAGCTCCATCCAATGGCAGATCAGGACCCTGCACTCCTCCAGCCCCACCTACCAGCAGCCGCTCAGTACTGTCCAAGGAAAAGTGAGAGAGTGACAGCGCGTCTTCATCTGATTGGCCCTCCCCCTCCTTTCCAACTCCCGGCCTCCTCTCCTGAGCAGGTCTTGCTTCCCTGTCTCTCTCCAGATCAATCACTTGGGGCAGAGGGCGGGACAGAAGGTCAGGAGGGCCGTCCCTGGGAAAAGCCACGCCCCTATGTTTGCTTTGAGCCCCGCCCTTCCCGTGCCGCAGCCTTAGGCCCCGCCCCCTGCGACACAGAGGCAGTGTTTTGGTCTTGCAGATCCCGTGCATCTCCAGGTACCTCTGTCGCGAATCTGCGCCACCCTCAGCCCCGCCTTCAACCCCACCCTCTGGCCCACCCCGTGGCTCTAACAGCTGCACGTACTCGCCGCCTGGCTCCTCCCCTTTGCAGAGCAGGGGCGGGGTTTCAGTCTCAGGGGCAGAGTCTTCTTCCTCCTCGTCCCATGAGCAGGAGTCGGTCAGGCAGAGCGAGCCGGGGGGCGAAGAGCTTGACACGAATTTGGGATAAACCACCTCCTCCCATGGCAACCTGACCACACCCTCACAGGTGCTGACCAAACACGTGTCCAGCCCACCGCCGCCTACAGAGGGAGGGAGAGACGGAGAGAGAGATGGAGAGAGAGAGATGGAGAGAGAGGGAGGGAGGGAGAGAATAAGGAGAACAAAGCAATAAATCTGTATAGAACCCCCCCTCCCCGTCTCACCCCACCTCTCCCCCTGTCTCACCCCCCTCTGCCCCTGTCTCACCCCCCCTCTCCCTGTCTCACCCCCCTCTGCCCCTGTCTCACCCCCCCTCTCCCTTGTCTCACCCCCCTCTGCCCTGTCTCACCCCCCCGCTCCCTGTCTCAACCCCCCTCTCCCTGTCTCAACCCCCCCCTCTCCCTGTCTCAACCCCCCTCTCCCTGTCTCACCCCCCTCTGCCCCTGTCTCACCCCCCCTCTCCCTGTCTCACCCCCCTCTGCCCCTGTCTCACCCCCCTCTGCCCCTGTCTCACCCCCCCTCTGCCCCTGTCTCACCCCCCCCTCTCCCTGTCTCACCCCCCCCTCTCCCTGTCTCACCCCCCCTCTCCCTGTCTCACCCCCCTCTGCCCCAGTCTCACCCCCCCTCTCCCTGTCTCACCCCCCTCTGCCCCTGTCTCACCCCCCCTCTCCCTGTCTCACCCCCCCTCTCCCCCTGTCTCACCCCCCCTCTGCCCCTGTCTCACCCCCCCTCTCCCCCTGTCTCACCCCCCCTCTCCCCCTGTCTCACCCCCCCCTCTCCCCTGTCTCACCCCCCTCTGCCCCTGTCTCACCCCCCCTCTCCCTGTCTCAACCCCCCCTCTCCCTGTCTCACCCCCCTCTGCCCCTGTCTCACCCCCCCTCTCCCTGTCTCAACCCCCCTCTCCCTGTCTCACCCCCCTCTGCCCCTGTCTCACCCCCCCTCTCCCTGTCTCACCCCCCTCTGCCCCTGTCTCACCCCCCCTCTCCCCTGTCTCACCCCCCTCTGCCCCTGTCTCACCCCCCCTCTCCCCCTGTCTCACCCCCCCTCTCCCCCTGTCTCACCCCCCCCTCTCCCTGTCTCACCCCCCCCCCTCCCCCTGTCTCACCCCCCTCTCCCTGTCTCACCCCCCCTCTCCCCTGTCTCACCCCCCTCTCCCCCTGTCTCACCCCCCTCTGCCCCTGTCTCACCCCCCTCCCCCTGTCTCACCCCCCCTCTCCCTGTCTCACCCCCCCTCTCCCTGACTCAAACCCCCCTCTCCCTGTCTCACCGCCCCTCTGCCCCTATCTCACCCCCCCCTCTCCCCCTGTCTCACACCCCCCTCTCCCCCTGTCTCACCCCCCTCTGCCCCTGTCTCACCCCCCCTCTCCCTGTCTCACCCCCCTCTGCCCCTGTCTCACGCCCCCTCTCCCCCTGCTCTCACCCCCCTCTGCCCCTGTCTCACCCCCCCTCTACCTGTCTCACCCCCTCTGCCCCTGTCTCACCCCACCTCCCTGTCTCACCCCCCCTCTCCCTGTCTCACCCCCCTCTGCCCCTGTCTCACTCCCCCACTCCCTGTCTCACCCCCGCTCTCCCCTGTCTCAACCCCCTTCTCCCTGTCTCACCCCCCCTCTCCCTGTCTCAACCCCCCTCTCCCCCTGTCTCACCCCCCCCCACTCCCTGTCTCACCCCCCTCTGCCCCTGTCTCACCCCCCCTCTCCCCCTGTCTCACCCCCCTCTGCCCCTGTCCTCAACCCCCCCTCTCCCCCTGTCTCACCCCCCCACTCCCTGTCTCACCCCCCCCTCTCACCCCTGTCTCACCCCCCTCTGCCCCTGTCTCACCCCCCCTCTCCCCCTGTCTCACCCCCCTCTGCCCCTGTCTCACCCCCCCTCTCCCCCTGTCTCACCCCCCTCTGCCCCTGTCTCAACCCCCCTCTCCCCCTGTCTCACCCCCCCACTCCCTGTCTCACCCCCCCTCTCCCTGTCTCACCCCCCTCTCCCCCTGTCTCACCCCCCCACTCCCCACCCCCCCTCTCCCCCTGTCTCAACCCCCCCTCTCCCTGTCTCACCCCCCCCTCTCCCCCTGTCTCAACCCCCCCTCTCCCTGTCTCACCCCCCCTTTCCCCCTGTCTCAACCCCCCCTCTCCCTGTCTCACCCCCCCCTCTCCCTGTCTCAACCCCCCCTCTCCCTGTCTCACCCCCCCTCTCCCCCTGTCTCAACCCCCCCTCTCCCTGTCTCACCCCCCCTTTCCCCCTGTCTCAACCCCCCCTCTCCCTGTCTCACCCCCCCTCTCCCTGTCTCAACCCCCCCTCTCCCTGTCTCACCCCCCCTCCCTGTCTCAACCCCCCCTCTCCCCCTGTCTCAACCCCCCCTCTCCCTGTCTCACCCCCCCTTTCCCCCTGTCTCAACCCCCCCTCTCCCTGTCTCACCCCCCCTTTCCCCCTGTCTCAACCCCCCCTCTCCCTGTCTCACCCCCCCTCCCCCTGTCTCACCCCCCCTCTCCCTGTCTCACCCCCCTCTCCCCCTGTCTCAACCCCCCCTCTCCCTGTCTCATCCCCCCCTCTCCCTGTCTCATCCCCCCTCTCTCTCTGTCTCTCACCCCCTCTCCCCCTGTCTCACCCCCCCCTCTCTCCACCTGTCTCACCCCCCTCTTTCCCCCTGTTTCACCCCCCCTCCTCCTGTTTCACCCCCCCCTCTCTCCCCCTGTCTCATCCCCTCTCTCTCCCCCTGTGTCACCCCCCCTTCCCCTGTCTCACCCCCCTCTCTCTTTCCCTCACTCTCACCCCTCTTCTCTCCCTCCCCCTTCCTCCCTCTCTCCTCACCTTCCCTCTGAAAGCCTCGTTCCTTATTGACGCTGTGCAGCCACTCCGGAGTGAACACAAGCGGGTGCTGTGACTCGGGCACTAGCACCTCCTGCACATTGCGGCCGGCGGGGGCCAGGCACTTCAGGGCGAGCCGAGGGCAGCGTGTGGAGAAGGGCACCACCTGCAGGTAGAAATCAGTACTGCGAAGAAGCCTCCAGTCCAGTGTGGACAGCTGCACCACCACTTTGTCCCCCAAACACAAGGGCCAGCCAGCATGGAGGAACAAGCATCCCAGGTACTGCGCCTGCAGGGGACAAGAACCACAGAGGTTTACTGTACATTTGGGGTCATTGAGGGCGGACAAGAACCACAGAGGATTACTGTAAATTTGGGGTCATTGAGAGGGGACAAGAACCACAGAGGATTACTGTAAATTTGGGGTCATTGAGAGGGGACAAGAACCACAGAGGATTACTGTAAATTTGGGGTCATTGAGAGCGGAGAAGAACCACAGAGGATTACTGTAAATTTGGGGTCATAGAGAGGGGACAAGAACCACAGAGGATTACTGTAAATTTGGAGTCATTGAGAGGGGACAAGAACCACAGCGGATTACTGTAAATTTGGAGTCATTGAGAGGGGACAAGAACCACAGCGGATTACTGTAAATTTGGGGTCATGGAGAGGGGACAAGAACCACGGAGGATTACTGTAAATTTGGGGTCACTGAGAGGGGACAAGAACCTGTAATGTGAATAGAGGCCACTAGATGGCAGCATTTACCTTTTTTTGTTAAGCCCAGACTGGAGCTATGTTTGGACATGTTCTGGGCATGTCTGGGGCAAGTCCCAGAAAATAAAACAAAAAAGGTCTAAATGTGGGTGGGGTCTGCAAAAGAGTATAAAAGGAGCAAAATTGAGAGTAAAAGGGGTAGGAGAAATTGTAAGGAGAAGGATACATTTGACCAGTCATCACTCTGTTCAAGACCTGTGAAGCTTTAAGTGGATTTTTGCCTGTATTAGAGCATTTTCTTCACCCAGGACATCACCAAGGAATCCAACCAAAAGGGACTGTAAAAATTTCTGTTTTTCTTGTTAATCAATCTTGGTCAGTAGATTAGTTAGTTGTTAGTTGCCTTTGTTTAATTAAATGTGTTTGAGTTTTAAAATTGTGTCGGTCATCCCTTGCTGTTGTAAATGTAGTAACAAATTGGGGCCAAAACAAATTGGGGGCTCGTCCGGGATAGACCATTGTGAGAGTCATTTATTGAAAATCTAACATTTCAAATTGTAAAATTGTTTTTGTGAATTTTCCTAGATATATATTGACAGACAGCAATGGATGATTTCTTGGCATCACCAACCGTAGAGGTTTTGAAGTCTTTTAAAAAGACAGAACTGCAAGAAATTTGCAGACATTTAGAGCTGACAGAGGTAAAACCAGCCATGCGAAAAGCAAGACTGGCTAGAGTAGAGAGATAGTTGAATATTACATTGATGAAAATGTGTTTGCACCAGGAGATCTGGAACAGTTTCCAGTAGAAAATCCAAATATAGAAATGGAACTTAAATTATAAATGCTAGAGATTGAACGGGAGGAAAAAGAAAAACAAAGAGAATTTGAGAGGGAGGAAAAAGAAAAACAAAGAGAATTTGAGTGAGAAAAATTAGCAAGAGAAGAGAATAAAGAAAGGGAGGAAAAGGAAAAACAGAGAGAATTTGAGAGAGAGAAAGAGGAAAGAGCAGAAAGAGAGAGACAGAGAGATTTTGAATTAGAGAAATTCGATAGAGAAGAAAGACTCCAAATGGAGCAACTAAAAATTAAAACTGAAACTAAAAATAAATTTTGTGCCAGTCAGGAGGTAAAACTGGTGCCTCTATTTTCGGAAAAGGATGAGGACAACTATTTCCAGTGTTTTGAAAAGGTAGCAAAGAGTTGCCAGTGGCCAAAGGAACACTGGCCTCTGATGTTGCAAACTGTCCTCAAGGGAAAAGCTCAACAAGCCTATTCGGCTTTGTCTGCAGATGATTCCTCTGATTATGAGGCTGTCAAAAAGGTTATTTTGACAGCTTATGAGTTGGTTCCAGAGGCTTACCGACAGAAATTCAGAGGTCTGAAGAAATCTGACAATCAGACTTATGTGGAATTTGCTAACGAGAAGAAGGTTTGCTTTGAGCGCTGGTCTACTTCTATGGAGGTCAAGGATGATTTCAACTCACTAAAAGAGATGGTGTTAGTTGAAGAATTCAAGAACTGTGTTTAGGATGATATTAGGACCTACCTTAATGAGAAGCAAGCACTGAAATTGCAATCAGCTGCCAAATTTGCAGATGAATATGTTGTCACACATAATTCCAAATTTCAGTCCAGCAGTAACAATAGATGGTCCCAATTTCTGAAAAAAGGTAACGGTGATACTCAAGATTCCTCATCCAAAGACAAAGACAAATATGGTGATGGTGCTCAGAAATCCAGTAACAGGTCTGATCAAAGTGTGAAAGCTGACAGTGACAAAAGTGGTCTAGTTTGCAGTTATTGCAAGAAATCTGGTCACATTACAACTAACTGTTGGTTTCTTAAAGCTAAGAATGAAAAAGAAAAGGATACCAAACCAAATGCCTTTGTGAAAACAAGGTTTGAAACCCCTGTAGTTGATGATCAATCTGCAAAATTGCCTGCTTCTTGTGGGGCTAAGAAGCCTGATACTGCTGAGGGAGGAATTTCCTCCATTTGTGTCAGAGGGATTTGTGGCTCTGAATGAGCATACTACTCCTGTCCCCATATATTCTTCTTCTTAGGCCTCCATCGGTCAGAGTCGACCATGGGTTAAGCATCCTAGTTGTGTGCTAGGCTGGAGCATCGGCGACTATGACTGTGAAGACCGATGCGTGAATGGCAATCCTTGTTGCAAGTATTGCATGTGTATGCTGGCTGTTGGACAGTGCTGACGCAAAGCTTTCTGTGGACCCGCCTCTCAGTGGCGGCTTGTGTCAGCTTGTCTTCTCCTGTTTTAAGGTGCTTGGTCACGGCTTCTCTCCATTGTGACCGATCAGCTGCAAGGTTTTCCCAGGTCTCTGTGTCAATATCCACAGCCTTCGTGTCACACTTCACAACATCACGGTATCGCAACTGTGGGCGTCCAGTGCGTCTGCTTCCAGTGGCCAGCTCACCATACAGTAAGTCTTTAGGAATGCTGCCGTCCGGCATGCGGTGAAAATGACCCAGCCAGCGGAGTCTGCGTTGCCTGGGTAAGGTAAACATGCTAGGCATACCAGCACGAGACAAGACCGCTGTGTTTGGGATTTTGTCTTGCCACGAAATTCCCAGGATGCAGCGGAGGCTTCTCATATGGAAGGTGTTCAGGCGTCTTTCTGGTCTGGCATATGTCGTCCATGTCTCGCTACCGTATAGCAGTGTACTGATGACCCAGGCGTTGTAGACTGCCATCTTGGTCTTCTCTGTGAGCATGGGGTTGGACCACACACATGTAGTGAGGCGTGCAAGTGTGGTGGCCGCCTTTCCAATTCTCTTGTCAAGCTCCACGTCTAAGGAGAGGGTGCCGGTGACAGTGGAGCCTAGGTACGTGAAATGATGGACCACATCAAGCGAGTAGTCATCGATGGTAATGGTTGGTGGTGGTTCTGTTCCTTGTCCCAGGACGTTAGTCTTTTTCAGGCTGATGGTAAGCCCAAAGTCTTTACAAGCCTGGGAGAAACCATCAGTAGTCCATCAGTGACCGAAGTTCTTGCTGAGTGTGGGAGCCTATTGTTGCGTCGTCAGCAAATAGCATGTCTCTTATCAGGGCTTCACGCACTTTGGTCTTGGCTCGAAGGCGGGCAAGGTTGAAAAGCCTGCAATCTGATCTTCTATGCAGGTAAATCCCTTCTTTTGATGTGCCAAATGCATGTTTTAGAAGCAAGGCAAAGAAGATTCCAAAGACGGTTGGGGCAAGCACGCAGCCCTGTTAGACGCCGCTGCTGATGTTGAATGGCTCAGAGGTACTGCCATTGAACTGCACAGTCCCCTGCATGTTGGTGTGGAAGGACTCAATCAGGTCGAGTAGTTTAGGAGGGCAGCCAATTTTAGATAGAATTCTGAAGAGACCCTCTCTGCTGACGAGATTGAACGCTTTGGTCAGATCGATGAAGGCGATGTACAGGGGCATCTGTTGCTCTCTGCACTGCGACTCTGGATAGACACACTCAGCTAATTTCTGTAGTCGGACCAGAATGACCCGAGCAAAGACTTTGCCCACAATGCTGAGTAGGGAGATGCCCCTGTAGTTGTTGCAGATACTGCGTTCTCCCTTGTTTTTATAGAGCGTGACGATCTTAGCATCCCTCATGTCTTGTGGTACGGCCCCTTCGTTCCAGCACTCACAGAGGACTTCATGTAAAGGCTGTAATAGTGTAGTCTTGCAGTGTTTGATCAGGTCAGGGGGGATCCCGTCACTGCCTGGAGCTTTCCTTGAGGCCAAGTTGTTGATAGCCTTGCTGAGTTCGTCAATAGTGGTTTCGTTGTCAAGCTCTCCCATGACAGGTAGGCATTTTATGGCGTCAAGGGCTGAAGTTGTTACTACGTTCTGTCGGGAATAGAGTTCAGAGTAGTATTCCACCCATCTCTCCATCTGTTGTCCCTTGTCTGTGATGACTTCCCCTGTGGTGGATTTCAGGGGAGCTGTCTTGTTCTGGGTTGGGCCCATTGCTGTTTTGATGCCTTCATACATCCCTCTTATGTTCCCAGTAATTGCTGCAGTCTGGATGGTTTCGCTGAGCTCTGTCCAGTAGTCATTTGTACAGCGTCTTGCAGTGTATTTTACTTTATTCCTTGCAACTCAAAGGATCTGTAAAGTTTTCTCGCTAGGTGACCGCTTGTATTCTGTTAGAGCGGCACGCTTTGCTTCTATAATGGGGGTCATCTCAGCGGATTTAGCCTTGAACCAGTCATGCGATTTCTAAGTGTTTTTTCCAAAGGTGGCCAAGGCAGTGCGGTGCATGGTATCCCACAAGGTGGTCCACTTTGCAGTGGCGAAGTCCCCTGGCTGTGAGATTCCTAGTTCATTCTAAAACCTCTCAGCAAATTGCTCTACAAGGTCAGGCTGGCTCATCTTGGTGACATCAATGCGAGGGTTCCCTTGCTTCTTGCCATGGTGGAACCTTTTCGGATCTTGCAACACACTAAGAAGTGGTCTGTGTCACAGTCGCACGGAGAGCGTGTGGTAAGAGCGTGTGTGGAGTACGTTCTTAATGGCAGTTCGTATGACTAGGATAAAATCCAACTGATGCCAGTGTTTGAGCGCGGGTGTCTCCAGGAGACCTTGTGCTGAGGTTTGGTCTTGAAAAAGGAGTTGGCTATTCAGAGGTTGTGATAAGCGCATAGCTCGAGCAGTCTCAGGCCATTGTCGTTCATCTTGCCGATGCCAAAACTTTCTAAGGCAAGAAGGCCATAATCGTTGATCAGCTCCTACTCTGGCGTTGAAGTCGCCCAGAAGGATAAGTTGTTCCTTGTTAGAGATGTTGCTGATCGTGGCTGTGAGTTGATCATAAAACTCGTCCTTAATGTCAGGTGTAGCGGAGAGTGTTGGAGCATACACGCTGACAAGAGTGACAGGGCCTGCCGTGGTGTTCAGGCGGAGAGTGAGGAGTCGTTCTGAGCCGTTGTTGCCTGGCTCTACAATATTCAGCAGGTTGTTCCTTACTGCAAAGCCCACTCCATGCTGGCCTGGTTCGTCGGAGCTCTTCCCCTGCCAGAAGAAGGTGTAATCTTTCTCCCTCAGTCTTCCAGAGTCTGCAAGTTGCGTTTCTTGTAAGGTGGCAATGTCCACATTGAGCCTCCTGAGCTCGTCGTTAATGAAGGCCGTTTTCCAAGAGTCGCTGACGTCCTGGAGGTCTTCTGAGAGACCTGTCAGCATTGTTCTAATGTTCCAGCAGCCTAGTTTCAGGACTGGTTTCTTTTGATAATTTTTGTTGTTGCCTGGTGCAAAGTTTGCAGTCTGCCTGTTGGATGTCATGTCTCCTGATCTCCATGCACCCAGTGGAGAAAGCAAACCGTGGCGGGACAGCACCTTATTGGCTGGGGGCCGCCCAGCTTGAGGCGGGCGGTAGCTGTCCAATGGGACTCGAAGGTCCCTCCCACCGACGAGAACGACCCCTAGCGCTTCACTCTACGCTAATGGAGCAGTAGCTTATCACCGGTAAACTGCCGTTCTCCGTGTTGTGTCGACGCCATGGGCGTAGCTGGAGTGTCCTCTCCAGGCGTAGTGCGAGGTGTGTTGGTGTGTGGTGTAATCGGTGTAATCGGATGCTAGCCTGGGCAGTGATTTATGGAGAACAGGCTGTTGCCCATGTATCATGTCCCCCCTCTCCACGTCACTGATGGGGCCAAAGGAACAACAGAGTCGGTACAGTTTGGGACCAGTGCCATCGCAGGAGCTGCCAGAAAGAGTTGAATACAACTTTACACTGCCTTAGGGACTCCGACTCCGGATTTTTCCTCGAGGTTTACTCCTGAAGCCTTTTCCATGGGTGAATATCGCCGTAAGGCAGCGGAGGTTTGTGATGAGGGTTTTCCTTCCCCTAGGTTGACTGCCTTCCCAGGCTGACAAGCTCCACCTGCCCGTGGCGCCACCACTAGATAGAATATGCTGTAACCCTAGCAGGGGTGGCTGCGGGGCTGCGAACACTTGCCAAAGGTGTCACCCCATATATGTCCCCATATATATCCTAAGGGATACCGGAGCTTCTCAGTCACTTTATTGATGGACTCCTGAGAGTTACGTGATGAGACCGCTTCTGGGGATTTCATACTTGTACAAGGTATTGAAGGGAGGACTGTATTTGTACCCCTGCGCTCTATATTCTTGAAGTCAGATTTAGTTACAGGACAGGTAAAGGTGGGACTTATGTCAAGTCTACCTATAAAGGCTGTTTCTCTGTTGCTAGGCAATGACCTGGCTGGGGGCAAAGTAGTTCCCCCTGTTCATCTTACTTCACAGCCGAGCACTAAAAATGGCGAAGAAGACCCATCTCTGTATCCCTCCTATGCAGTGACTTGTGCTATGGCTAAGAAGGCTAAAGAAGAAGATGTTGTGGTGCCGTCCAGCACATTGAATAGTCAGGACTCAGGTGGTTCGCCTCGTGACTCTGATTAGCCTACTATGGTTTCTCCGTTTGAGGACTTATCAGATACTTTTATCAGTTCATTGTTCAGCCAGCCAGATTGGTTTGGTGATTCTGATGTGTCTGGAGACTTGTCTCTGTCCAGAAAGCGGTTGATTGAGGAGCAAACTAATGATCCTGAAATTTGTGTACTAAAGAGGAGAGCCCTTCCTGATAATGAAATAGATGCAGTTCCAGTTGGGTATTATCTCAAGGATGGTGTGTTGATGCGGAAGTGGCGCCCTCCTGATATCCCTGCCAATGCAGATTGGGCAGTGGTTAGGCAAATTGTTGTTCCGAAGGTCTACAGGAATGAGATCTTAACAATGGCTCAAGGTTTACCTTTAGGAGGTCATCTTGGTGTTAACAAGACTGTGGATAAGATCATGAAACAATTCTTCTGGCCTGGGCTTCAGAAAGACGTTTCCAACTTTTGCAAAACCTGTCACACTTGTCAGGTAGTTGGAAAACACCAGTTAGACCCTCCTGTAGCTCCATTGCAGCCTTTCCCAGCATTTGGGGAGCCATTCTCTAAGGTCATTGTTGATTGTGTTGGTCTATTACCCAAGACTAGACCTGGAAATCAGTACTTGTTGACAATCATGTGTGCATCTACCAGATTTCCTGAAGCCATACCTCTACGCAACATCAAGGAAACTGCAATCTCAAAGGCATTGATAAAGTTCTTCACGTTGTTTGGCCTTCCCAGGGAAATTCAGTCAGACTAAGGTAGCAATTTCACTTCCGGATTGTTTCAGCAGGTAGTGTATGAACTAGGTGCGAAGCAGATTCTTTCTAGTGCCGATCATCCAGAGAGTCAGGGTGCCTTAGAGCGGTTTCATTCCACTCTCAAGACAATGATGAGGACTTATTGTTATGACCATGAGAAAGACGGGGATGAAGGTGTTCATTTACTGTTGTTTGCAACTAGAGAAGCAGTGCAGGAGTCTATTGGATTCAGACCGTTTGAGCTAGTGTTTGGCCATGAAGTGAGAGGACCTTTGCTATTGTTGAGTGAACAATGGCAAGAGAAAGAGCTGCATATCAGCCTGTTAGACTATGTTAGCAAGTTCAAGGAAAGATTGCGCGCAGCTTGTGACCTAGCCAAAGAGAACTTGAAATCAAGTCAAGGAAAAATGAAAACTTGGTATGATCATAAGGCTAGAAGCCATGAGTTTAAACCAAGAGACAAGGTTCTTGTGTTGTTTCCCTTGCAGTCCAATCCATTGCAGGCAAGATTTCATAGTCCTTATGAAATTCTGATAAAACTCAATGATCTCAATTACATTGTAAAGACTCCAGATAGGAGAAAGCCAAAACAGTTGTGTCACATTAACATGCTGAAGCCTTATCATGACAGAAATGCTAGGGATGCAGCTGTCACTTCAGATCCTCCTATGGCCGAGATTTGTGAGGATGAGGGGGAGTTTCAAGATGTTGAACCTAGAATTAAAGCTGAAGTTCTTCCATGTAAATTGTCAAACTCTGAAGTGTTGCAAAATCTTGATGTAAAACTCCAGCACTTAGAACCCTCACAGAAAGATCAGTTTGAGAGGTTGATCAAGAAATATAAAGATCTGTTTCCTGATGTTCCAAAGAGAGTTTCTATAGCCTCTCATGATGTAGATGTTGGTGATGCCAAACCAATAAAACAGCATCCGTACCGGATGAATCCTGAAAAGAGAAAGATTGCTGAGAAAGAGGTTGTGTACATGTTAGAACATGATATTATCAGACCCTCCAACTCAGATTGAAGTTCACCCTGTGTGCTAGTTCCAAAACCTGATGGAAGTACTAGATTCTGTACAGATTATCGTAAAGTCAATGCTGTAACTAGAACTGATGTGTTTCCAATACCTAGGATTGATGATTGTATTGATAGAGTAGGGCAAGCAAAGTTTCTGACCAAGATTGATTTATTGAAGGGTTATTAGTGTGTGTCTTTAACTGAGAGGACCAAGAGCATTTCCGCTTTTGCCACACCATTTGGTTTGTACCAGTATGAAGTCCTACCCTTTGGCATGAAAAATGCCCCAGCCACGTTCCAAAGGATGATACAGTCTACAATCGCCGGATTGCCACACACGGGTGCGTACATTGACAACCTGATCACATGGAGTGACTCCTGGGAAGAACATCAAAAAGATGTAGAGACGTTGTTCCAGCGCCTGACCCAGGCTAACCTGACTGTTAACCTGAACAAAAGTGACTTTGGTTGTGCTACTGTCACCTATCTTGGCTACGTCATAGGCTAGGGTAAGGTGGCACCCATAAATGCTAAAGTCCCAGCCATCATGGACTTTCCAGTTCCTGACAACAAAAAAGCTTTGCGCCGCTTCCTTGGAATGATCGAGTACTACCGTAAGTTCTGCAAGAACTTTGCTGAGATTGCTCTCAGTCTCACTAACCATCTGAAGAAAGGCGTAAAGTTCACTTAGGATGATGCATGCCAGAGAGCCTTCGATCGCCTGAAGTCTCTGCTGTGTCAATTCCCCGTGCTCAAATCTCCTGACTTCAACAAACCGTTCTCCAACGCGGTCGATGCTTGTGGATCTGTGCTCCTACAGAGAAGTGACTCTGATGACATTGAGCATCCCGTGACATACTTCTCCAGGAAGTTCAATCGCCACCAAAGGAACTATTCCACAATAGAGAAGGAGCTGTTGGCTCTGGTTCTATCTTTACAACACTTTGAGGTTTATGTCTATACCGGGAAAAAGCCAATGATTGTGTATACTGACCACAATCCGTTAATGTTTTTAAGTAAGATGAAAAACAAGAATCGTAGATTGTTGAATTGGAGTTTGATTTTACAGGAGTTTGACTTGGAAATTAAGCATGTAAAGGGTACTGACAATGAAATTGCTAATTGCTTATCCCGTGTTTGAATATGTGTATATATCACATTATGAGCATATTGTATTATATGTATATATTGTCATGTATGATAATTTTGTACAGCATTATATTCCATTTGTAAATGAAATTTGTTACATGCTGTTTTGCTGCCTTGCTGGTCAGCTATATTTATTTTGTTCATTGGCACCCTCTGGTGGCGTGTATTTGTAAAATCATCAAGAAACGTCTGGTAATTTCTCGAAGCTTCTGGCACTTTCCTGCTTGGAGGGGGCGGGATTTCCCTAGAATCCTGTGGATCTTTCTGGAAGGTTGCTAGACTATAAAAAGGCTGTGATTTTAAGCACAAAAAAACAGACAACAAAGAGAGCAGACCAGAGTTTTGTTTTGGCAACAGTTAAATAGTGGCAGAGTGTTATTAGCGAATTTAAATAGCGGATATTCTTTTGTTCAACTTTTTTTTTTTGTAAAGAATAAATTTGTTTTAGTTGTACTTGCCAGTTTTTTTGTTGTGATTTTTCCAAGTCATAACAAATTGGAGGTTCCACCGAGATTGGATTCACCGAAGATTATTATTTTAAATCTTTTGACTAGTTTAAAAACCAGCAATCATGACTTTTGATGTGGAAAGTTTTTTGAAAACTCCAACCCAGGAATTAATTTTGTTGGCAAAGAAGAAGGACTTGCTACAAATAGCCTCAACCCTTGGATTATCTGATGTGAGGTCATCAAAGAAGAAACAAGAAATATTCAACATTTTGGTGCAACACTTCATCGATGAAGAGATCTTTGGGGAAGAAACAGCAGAATTAATGAAAGCTGTGGAAGTGCCTGCAACGGAGCTGCAAAGACTTGAATTTCAGCTTTGCCTGAAAGAGCTGGAAGAGAGAAGGTTAGAGAGGGAGAAGGAAAGAGAAATGGAAGAAAGAAGGTTGGAAAGGGAGAGAGAAATGGAAGAAAGAAGGTCGGAAAGGGAGAGAGAACTAGAAGAAAGAAGATTGGAGAAAGAACTAGAAGTAAAAAGAATGCAGTACGAATTGGAAATGAAGAGAATAGAAGCAGGTACTGTTCCAAAATCATTTGGACTTTCTGATCATTTTGATGTGGTTAAACATATAGGACTTGTTCCTCCTTTCTTAGAAAATGATGTTGACTAATACTTTACCCATTTAAAAAAATTGCTGAAAATTTGAAATGGCCAAAAGAGCATTGGACAATGATGTTACAAAGTGTTCTTACTGGTAAAGCTAGAAAAATCTATAACCAGTTATCTGTCCAACAGTGTGCTGATTATGATTTTGTCAAATCTGCCATTCTGAAGGGTTATGAATTAGTCCCCGAGGCTTACAGGCAAAAATTTAGGAATTCTCGCAAGGAAGCCAGTCAAACTCATGTTGAATTTGGCAGGTTAAAGGAACAGTTGTTTGATCAGTGGTGTAATTCCATGAATGTTGAAAAAGATTTTGATAGAATGAGGCAACTTATTCTGGTTGAGGAATTCAAAAGGTGTGTCCAGCCTGATATTAAGACTTTCCTTGAAGAAAAACAAGCCATTACTTTGCAAGATGTTTCTACGCTAGCTGATAGTTATGCATTGACTCACAAGACTTCTTTTGTCCAAAAATCCACTTTTTCTAAATTTCAAAGCAAGTTTCAGTCCAAGACTTCTTCTAATAACACTTCTAATGATTCTAAGGCCACTTCTGAAAGGGAACCTTCCAGTGAGAAGCAATCCTCTGATTCTTTACCCTCTGTGTCTTGCCAATACTGCAAAAAGCAAGGTCACCTTATTTCTGAGTGTTATGCTCTCAAGAAAAAACAACAACGAGAAGAAACCAAGCCAACTGCTTTGACAAAGAGAGAATCTCTTGTATCAATGGTCAGTTCACCTGATCTTCTACCTTCTGTGTCTGATCCGGTTATGGAGGGTTTTGAGCCATTCATCACCGATGGTTCTGTCTCACTTTCACATGATTTTTCCTCATCTGCTCCTGTTCGAATTCTAAGGGATACTGGGTCTTCCCAATCTCTTATTCTTGCAGATATTCTGCCTTTTTCGGACAAATCGTCTACTCAGGCTAATGTCCTTATTCAAGGAGTAGAATGTGGTTTTACAAGTGTACCTCTCCATAATGTTCATCTCAAATCAGACTTGGTCTCTGGGCCTGTTACTGTTAGTGTTAGGTCTTCTCTTCCTTTCAAAGGCATTCATTTGCTTCTTGGTAATGACCTTGCTGGGGATAAGGTTGTGCCCTACCCTATTGTAACTGACACTCCTTTGATTCATCAAGAATCTGACTCTATAGAGGAGGAAATTCCAGACCTCTATCCTTCATGTGCATTACTCATTCTATGGCCAAAAAGCCTATTCAGGATGTTGCTGACCTGGACTTTAAACTGGCTGACACCTTCATTGGGCAGTCTTTTCATCAGGAACCTTCCAGTCCTGAGATGTCTGGGAAATCTTCAGACTTGTCCTTGTCAGGTCATTCTAATGACATTTTGTCTCGTAAACAACTTATTCATGAGCAACAACAAGCTCGTGATCTAGCGCATCTTCTACCACAGGCTGCAAGTGAACAAGAGGCTACTCAAGTTCCTGTCTGTTTTTACTACAAAAATGGTGTGCTTATGAGAAAGTGGCGTCCACCCGATGTTCCTGCAGATGAAGAGTGGATGATCACCCATCAAATTGTTCTTCCAAAGCCGTACCGTCAAGAAACTCTTAGTCTGGCCCATGACAATCCTATGTCAGGTCATTTGGGTATCAAGAAGACCCTTCAACGTGTCAGAAACCATTTCTTCTGGCCTTCCATGAGGTCCGATGTACAGGAGTACTGCAAATCCTGTCATACTTGTCAAATGGTAGGGAAGCCGAACCAAAATATTCCAAAGGCTTGACTTAAGGAAAAACCATTCCCGCTTTTGAAAAACCTTTCAGTCGGATCATCATTGACTGTGTTGGACCATTGCCGAAGAATAGGTCTGGTTGTGAGTACTTACTGATTATCATGTGTGCTTCCACCCGGTTTCCTGAGGCAATTCCACTTCGTAATATCAAGGCGAAGACTATCATCAAGGCTCTTACCAAGTTTTTCTGCTTTGTTAGTCTTCCTAAGTCTATTCAGTCTGATCAAGGATCAAATTTCATGTCAGGCATATTTCAACAAGTTATGCATGACCTTGGTATTAAACAATACAGGTCATCAGCTTACCATCCTGAGAGTCAAGGTGCTTTGGAGAGGTTCCATCAAACCCTGAAGAACATGATAAGGACCTACTGCCTTGACACAGAGAAAGATTGGGATGAAGGTGTCCATCTTCTTCTGTTTGCTGCCCGTGAAGCTGTTCAGGAGTCTCTTGGGTTCAGTCCTTTTGAGCTCGTTTTTGGGCATACAGTCCGTGGACCTCTGAAGCTACTGAAGGAAAAGTTGCTCGCTGATGATGATGTCCCAATGAACTTGCTTCAGTATGTCTCTGACTTCCGTAATTGTCTCTCTAAAGCCTGTGACTTTGCTAAGTCTAATCTCAAAGAAGCTCAGGGCGAAATGAAAGCCAGATATGAACTTCATTCAAAAGATAGAAGTTTTAAAACTGGTGACAAAGTTCTTGCACTTTTGCCAGTTCCTGGAAACCCTCTAAGAGCCCGATATTTCGGCCCTTACACTGTCCTCAAAAAGGTCAGTTATCTAAATTACATAATTTCAACTCCTGGAAGGAGGAAACAAAAACAAATGTGTCACATCAACATGCTGAAAGAATACATTGATAGAGACACTCAGCAAAAGCCAGTCAATGTGGTAAATACAGTTGAACTGGAAAATTCCAAAGAACATTGTGACTGCCCCTTAGAAAATGAACCTGGTCCAGTCAAACTTGAAAATTCAGACATTCTTCAAAATATTGACAGCAAGTTGTCCCACCTGGACCCTTTTCAACAACAGCAGCTAAAGCAGCTCATATTTGAAAATAGTCACATATTCCCTGACGTTCCATCAAGGACTGATTTGGTTTACCATGATGTCATCCTACAAGATGATGCCAAGCCTGTAAAACAGCATCCCTACAGAATGAATCCAGAGAAGCAGAAATACCTTAAACAAGAAGTCAAATATCTGCTTGAAAATGACTTTATTGAACCAAGTTACAGTGACTGGAGTTCTCCATGCATCCTAGTTCCCAAACCCAATGGAACATATAGAATGGTGACAGACTACAGGAAAGCGAATGCTCTATCAAAAACGGACTCATATCCTATTCCCAGGATTGATGACTGCATTGACAAAGTTGGACAGTCAAAGTATGTCACAAAATTTGATCTCCTCAAGGGCTTCTGGCAGATCCCTCTAACAGACAGAGCAAAGGAGATCTCTGCCTTCGTCACACCAGATGGATTATACCAATACAAGGTCATGCCATTTGGAATGAAAAATTCTCCGGCCACCTTCCAACGTCTGGTAAACAGAGTGATTGCTGGACTGCCAGGATGTGAGGCCTATAGCGATGACATTATCATCACCAGTGACAGCTTCCAAGAGCACCTCACCTACATCAGAAACTTCTTTCAGAGAGTGAGTGATGCCAAGCTGACTATCAACCTTGTTAAAAGTGACTTTTGTAAAGCTACAGTTGTTTACTTAGGTCATGTTGTAGGACAGGGTCAAGTCAAACCAGTTGATGCAAAAGTCAAAGTTATCCCTGAATTTCCTGAGCCAACAACTAAAAGACAGCTCATGAGATTTCTAGGGATGGCTGGCTACTACAGAAAATTCTGTAAAAATTTCTCTATCATCTCTGAACCTTTGACAAATTTACTGAAGAAAAATACAAAATTTGTTTGGGATGAAAAATGTCAAAATTCATTTGACCAGCTGAAAGCTTTTCTCAAAAATGCACCAGTTCTGTTATCTCCCAATTTCAAAAAGGAGTTCAAGTTGGCAGTTGATGCCAGTGACATTAGTGCAGGTGCAGTTTTACTGCAAGAAGACACTGATGGAGTAGATCATCCTGTTTGTTACTTTTCCAAAAAGTTTGATAAACATCAGAAAAACTACTCAACAATTGAAAAAGAATGTTTGGCACTTGTTTTGGCTTTACAACATTTTAAAGTCTATTTGACTTGTTCAGCTACTTCCATCAAGGTCTTCAGTGATCACAATCCCCTCACATTCTTGCACAAGATCAAAAACAAGAATCAAAGATTACTGAGATGGAGTTTACTTTTGCAAGAGTTTGATTTGGACATTTCTCACATCAGGGGAAAAGATAATGTAATCCCAGATACACTTTCACGCATGTAATTTTATTTCTTTTCGTGATTGTGAAAAACGTAATTTTACTTTTCTATTTGATTGTGAGACTTACACTGTTTGTTATGTATATGATTGTTATCATGATCAATAATACGTTTGTGTAAAGTTCAATATTGTTCTGATTATAAAACTGTGTTAATTTTAACAAAAGAAAGCTTTTAGTAAACCTTTCATTTCTTAAAGAGGGGAGGTGTTATGTATGATAATTTTGTACAGCATTATATTCCATTTGTAAATGAAATTTGTTACATGCTGTTTTGCTGCCTTGCTGGTCAGCTATATTTATTTTGTTCATTGGCACCCTCTGGTGGCGTGTATTTGTAAAATCATCAAGGTAATCTGGTAATTACTAGAAGCTTCTGGCACTTTCCTGCTTGGAGGGGGCGGGATTTCCCTAGAATCCTGTGGATCTTTCTGGAAGGTCGCTAGACTATAAAAAGGCTGTGATTTTAAGCACAAAAAAACAGACAACAAAGAGAGCAGACAGCAGAAGAGAGCAGACCAGAGTTTTGTTTTGGCAACAGTTAAATAGTGGCAGAGTGTTATTTGCTGATTTAAATCGTGGATATTCTTTTGTTCAACTTTTTTTTTTTTGTAAAGAATAAATTTGTTTTAGTTGTACTTGCCAGTTTTTTTGTTGTGATTTTTCCAAGTCATAACAATATGTATACACAAGTGTCTACTTAACCATTTTTTTTTTGTATTTAAAAGAAAAATTTTGCCTTCATAAGTCAAAATTTTTCCCTTTTGGAATGGAGGTGTAATGTGAATAGAGGCCACTAGATGGCAGCATTTACCTTTTTTTTTTTGTTAAGCCCAGACTGGAGCTATGTTTGGACATGTTCTGGGCATGTCTGGGGCAAGAAAATAAAAAAAAAAAAAGGTCAAAATGTGGGTGGGGTCTGCAAAAGTATATAAGGAGCAAAACTGAGAGTAAAAGTAGTAGGAGAGGAGAGGAGTAGTAGAATTGTAAGGAGAGGGATACATTTGACCAGTCTTATCACTCTGTTCAAGACCTGTGAAGCTTTTAGTGGATTTTTGCCTGTGTTAGAGCATTTTCCTCACACAGGACATCACCAAGGAGCCCAACCAAAAGGGACTGTAAATATTTCTGTTTTTCTTGTTGATCAATCTTGGTCAGCAGATTAGTTAGTTGTTAGTCGCCTTTGTTTAATTAAATGTGTTTGAGTTTTAAAATTGTATCTGTCATCCCTTGCTGTTGTAAATGTAACAACAAATTGGGGCCATAACAAACCACAGAGGATTACTGTAAATTTGGGGTCATTGAGAGGGGACAAGAACCACAGAAGATTACTGTAAATTTGGGGTCATTGAGAGGGGACAAGAACCACAGAGGATTACTGTAAATTTGGGGTCATTGAGAGGGGACAAGAACCACAGAGGATTACTGTAAATTTGGGGTCATTGAGAGGGGACAAGAACCACAGAGGATTACTGTAAATTTGGGGTCATTGAGAGGGGACAAGAACCACAGAAGATTACTGTAAATTTGGGGTCATTGAGAGGGGACAAGAACCACAGAGGATTACTGTAAATTTGGGGTCATTGAGAGCGGAGAAGAACCACAGAGGATTACTGTAAATTTGGGGTCATTGAGAGGGGACAAGAACCACAGAGGATTACTGTAAATTTGGGGTCCTAGAGAGGGGATGATTACCACAGAGTGGGAATTAATAGCAAGAAGAGGATGACTATCAATTAGGGAACCATAGACTGCAGAGGATAGCCAAATACTGAGATACCATAGAGTGCAGAACATGGCCATATACTGAGATACCATAGAGTGCAAGGGTAACCATATATTGAGAAAACATGGAGGGCGGAGGATTGCTAAAGAGTGGAGGAAAATAGAGCACTGTCTGGTATTGGTTTCTTGAGATGTCGAATGATGATAAGCTCCACTGTCTGCTTTGGTATTGGGTTCTTGAGATGTCCTATGATGATGAGCTCCATTATCTGCTTTGGTTTTGGGTTCTTGAAGCCGTAAGCATTTGCTTCTTCTTGTTTGTGAATGATGGCGAATAGCAAACCAACCAGCTGCACACCGCCACCTACTGTATTGAAAATTCTACATACACAAGTGTACTTAGATTCGGGATGACATCACTAATGTGAAAGCTGGCTGGCGGGGTGGGAGGGAGAGGGGGGAGATCGTATTGTGCCATAGTACAAAACAATCTTACCTAACATGAAAGAGGATTCATCGTGCTGACTGACTTACGATCCCCTTCCCCTTGTGTAACTCCGCCCCCTCAGTGATCCCCCTCTGTACGAAACCCCTCCCCCGTATGACCCCTCCCCCTGCATGTAACTCGTCCCCATAACTCTTCCTCCGGTGTATGACCCCTCCTCCTTTATGGAACTCCTCCTGTGTAACCCCACCCCCTGAGTGTGACCCCTCCCCCATGTTTAAATGGCAGTGTTGTAAAGACTCATTTCCTGTGCTATGACCTCATCCTCCCCTGACAGCAGCTCTGAATAAACAGACTTTTCCTCATATTCTCACACAAACTCATTCCCCTTCTCTCCATCCTCTCTCTTTCTCTCTCTCTCAGCAGTTTCCTCTTACACTCATACTTTCACTCCTAGTTCAACTTGCATCCTGAATCTCTCTCTTTCTCCTTTTTTTACATTCGCTCTGTCTCTCCCTCTCTCCTGAGCACATATACTCTTACCCTCCCCCTTCCAGAATCAAAGTTCTCATGTTTCAGCGGCCTTTCACTGACACACCCTCTGTCCTCCTCTTCGGTGACTCCCTGTCTCTCTTACCGCACTTCCTCTCCCTCTCCCCCTCCCTCTCTTTCTCTCTCCCTCCACTCTTTCCCAGGCAGAGCAGAGTCACATATGGAACACATTACCAGAATGACTCAGTCTCGGCTGTCCCAGACAGTTTCACACAGCAACCATCAAAACAGCCCAAACTCACAGTGTCTGGCTTTCACCGTGTGTGACAGCAAGAGAGAGAGAGAGAGATAGAGAGAGAGGCGCATAAACAAAGTAAGAGATGCAGAACTTCAGTGTTAGCCAGTGTAGAAGTGGGCTCACACATGCTTGCTGCTTATTCGCAGAGTAACTCACACATAAATGTAGCTGTACTCTCTGTAAAATACATATCCATGCTGCTGTATTCTCTGAACAACTCAAAAATGCATGCTGATGTATTCCCTGTTAAACTCACACATGCACACTGCTGTATTCTCTATGAAACTCGCACGTGCATGCTGATTTATTCCCTGTTAAACTCACACATGCATCCTGCAGTATTCTCTGTAAAACTTACACATACATGCTGCTGTATTCCCTGTTAGACTCACACATGCTTGCTGCTGTATTCTCTATAAAACTCGCACGTGCATGCTGATTTATTCCCTGTTAAACTCACACATGCATCCTGCAGTATTCTCTGTAAAACTCACACATTCATGCTGATGTATTCCCTGTAAAACTCACACATGCTTGCTGCTGTATTCTCTGTAAAACTCACACATGCACACTGCTGTATTCTCTGTAAAACTTACACATACATGCTGCTGTATTCTCTGTCAAACTCACACATGCACACTGCTGTATTCCCTGTAAAACTCACACATGCACACTGCTGTATTCCCTGTAAAACTCACACATGCACACTGCTGTATTCCCTGTAAAACTCACACATGCACACTGCTGTATTCCCTGTAAAACTCACACATGCATGCTGCTGTATTCCCTGTAAAACTCACACATGCACACTGCTGTATTCCCTGTAAAACTCACACATGCCCACTGCTGTATTCCCTGTAAAACTCACACATGCACACTGCTGTATTCCCTGTAAAACTCACACATGCATGCTGCTGTATTCCCTGTAAAACTCACACATGCCCACTGCTGTATTCCCTGTAAAACTTACACATGCACACTGCTGTATTCCCTGTAAAACTCACACATGCATGCTGCTGTATTCCCTGTAAAACTCACACATGCCCACTGCTGTATTCCCTGTAAAACTCACACATGCCCACTGCTGTATTCCCTGTAAAACTTACACATGCACACTGCTGTATTCCCTGTAAAACTCACACATGCATGCTGCTGTATTCCCTGTAAAACTTACACATGCACACTGCTGTATTCCCTGTAAAACTCACACATGCATGCTGCTGTATTCCCTGTAAAACTCACACATGCACACTGCTGTATTCCCTGTAAAACTCACACATGCACACTGCTGTATTCCCTGTAAAACGTACACATGCATGCTGCTGTTTTCTCTGTAAAACTCACACATGCACACTGCTGTGTTCCCTGTAAAACTCACACATGCACACTGCTGTATTCCCTGTAAAACTCACACATGCACACTGCTGTATTCCCTGTTAAACTCACACATGCTTGCTGCTGTATTCTCTGTCAAACTCACACATGCACACTGCTGTATTCCCTGTAAAACTCACACATGCACACTGCTGTATTCCCTGTAAAACTCACACATGCACACTGCTGTATTCCCTGTAAAACTCACACATGCACACTGCTGTATTCCCTGTAAAACTCACACATGCCCACTGCTGTATTCCCTGTAAAACTCACACATGCCCACTGCTGTATTCCCTGTAAAACTCACACATGCACACTGCTGTATTCCCTGTAAAACTCACACATGCATGCTGCTGTATTCCCTGTAAAACTCACACATGCCCACTGCTGTATTCCCTGTAAAACTTACACATGCACACTGCTGTATTCCCTGTAAAACTCACACATGCACACTGCTGTATTCCCTGTAAAACTCACACATGCATGCTGCTGTATTCCCTGTAAAACTCACACATGCCCACTGCTGTATTCCCTGTAAAACTCACACATGCCCACTGCTGTATTCCCTGTAAAACTCACACATGCCCACTGCTGTATTCCCTGTAAAACTCACACATGCACACTGCTGTATTCCCTGTAAAACTCACACATGCATGCTGCTGTATTCCCTGTAAAACTCACACATGCCCACTGCTGTATTCCCTGTAAAACTTACACATGCACACTGCTGTATTCCCTGTAAAACTCACACATGCATGCTGCTGTATTCCCTGTAAAACTCACACATGCCCACTGCTGTATTCCCTGTAAAACTCACACATGCATGCTGCTGTATTCCCTGAAAAACTCACACATGCACACTGCTGTATTCCCTGTAAAACTCACACATGCACACTGCTGTATTCCCTGTAAAACTCACACATGCATGCTGCTGTATTCCCTGTAAAACTTACACATGCACACTGCTGTATTCCCTGTAAAACTTACACATGCACACTGCTGTATTCCCTGTAAAACGTACACATGCACACTGCTGTATTCCCTGTAAAACTCACACATGCATGCTGCTGTATTCTCTCTAAAACTCACACATGCATGCTGATGTATTCTCTCTAAAACTCACACATGCATGCTGATGTATTCCCTGTTAAACTCACACATGCATGCTGCTGTATTCTCTGTAAAACGTACACATGCATGCTGCTGTTTTCTCTGTAAAACTCACACATGCATGCTGCTGTATTCTCTGTAAAACTCACACATGCCCACTGCTGTATTCCCTGTAAAACCCACACATGCATGCTGCTGTATTCCCAGTAAAACTCACACATGCACACTACTGTATTCCCTGTAAAACTCACACATTCATGCTGATGTATTCCCTGTAAAACTCACACATGCTTGCTGCTGTATTCTCTGTAAAACTCACACATGCACACTGCTGTATTCCCTGTAAAACTCACACATGCCCACTGCTGTATTCCCTGTAAAACTCACACATGCACACTGCTGTATTCCCTGTAAAACTCACACATGCACACTGCTGTATTCCCTGTAAAACTCACACATGCACACTGCTGCATTCCCTGTAAAACTCACACATGCATGCTGCTGTATTCCCTGTAAAACTCACACATGGACACTGCTGTATTCCCTGTAAAACCCACAAATGCATGCCACTGTATTCCCAGTAAAACTCACACATGCACACTATTGTATTCCCTGTAAAACTCACACATTCATGCTGATGTATTCCCTGTTAAACTCACACATGCTTGCTGCTGTATTCTCTGTAAAACTCACACATGCATCCTGCTGTATCCTCTGTAAAACTCACACATGCACACTGCTGTATTCCCTGTAAAACTCACACATGCATGCTGCTGTATTCCCTGTAAAACTCACACATGCACACTGCTGTATTCTCTGTAAAACTCACACATGCATGCTGCTGTATTCTCTGCAAAACTTACACATGCCCACTGCTGTATTCCCTGTAAAACTCACACATGCATGCTGCTGTATTCCCTGTAAAACTAACACATGCACACTGCTGTATTCTCTGTAAAACTCACACATGCATGCTGCTGTATTCTCTGTAAAACTCACACATGCCCACTGCTGTATTCCCTGTAAAACTCAAACATACATGCTGCTGTATTCTCTGTAAAACTCACACATGCACACTGCTGTATTCCCTGTAAAACTCACACATGCATGCTGCTGTATTCCCTGTAAAACCCACACATGCATGCTGCTGTATTCCCAGTAAAACTCACACATGCACACTGCTGTATTCCCTGTAAAACTCACACATGCCCACTGCTGTATTCCCTGTAAAACTCACACATGCACACTGCTGTATTCCCTGTAAAACTCACACATGCACACTGCTGTATTCCCTGTAAAACTCACACATGCACACTGCTGTATTCCCTGTAAAACTCACACATGCATGCTGCTGTATTCCCTGTAAAACTCACACATGGACACTGCTGTATTCCCTGTAAAACCCACAAATGCATGCCGCTGTATTCCCAGTAAAACTCACACATGCACACTGCTGTATTCCCTGTAAAACTCACACATGCATGCTGCTGTATTCCCTGTAAAACTCACACATGGACACTGCTGTATTCCCTGTAAAACCCACAAATGCATGCCGCTGTATTCCCTGTAAAACTCACACATTCATGCTGATGTATTCCCTGTTCAACTCACACATGCTTGCTGCTGTATTCTCTGTAAAACTCACACATGCATGCTGCTGTATTCTCTGTAAAACTCACACATGCCCACTGCTGTATTCCCTGTAAAACCCACACATGCATGCTGCTGTATTCCCAGTAAAACTCACACATGCACACTACTGTATTCCCTGTAAAACTCACACATTCATGCTGATGTATTCCCTGTAAAACTCACACATGCTTGCTGCTGTATTCTCTGTAAAACTCACACATGCACACTGCTGTATTCCCTGTAAAACTCACACATGCCCACTGCTGTATTCCCTGTAAAACTCACACATGCACACTGCTGTATTCCCTGTAAAACTCACACATGCACACTGCTGTATTCCCTGTAAAACTCACACATGCACACTGCTGCATTCCCTGTAAAACTCACACATGCATGCTGCTGTATTCCCTGTAAAACTCACACATGGACACTGCTGTATTCCCTGTAAAACCCACAAATGCATGCCACTGTATTCCCAGTAAAACTCACACATGCACACTATTGTATTCCCTGTAAAACTCACACATTCATGCTGATGTATTCCCTGTTAAACTCACACATGCTTGCTGCTGTATTCTCTGTAAAACTCACACATGCATCCTGCTGTATCCTCTGTAAAACTCACACATGCACACTGCTGTATTCCCTGTAAAACTCACACATGCATGCTGCTGTATTCCCTGTAAAACTCACACATGCACACTGCTGTATTCTCTGTAAAACTCACACATGCATGCTGCTGTATTCTCTGCAAAACTTACACATGCCCACTGCTGTATTCCCTGTAAAACTCACACATGCATGCTGCTGTATTCCCTGTAAAACTAACACATGCACACTGCTGTATTCTCTGTAAAACTCACACATGCATGCTGCTGTATTCTCTGTAAAACTCACACATGCCCACTGCTGTATTCCCTGTAAAACTCAAACATACATGCTGCTGTATTCTCTGTAAAACTCACACATGCACACTGCTGTATTCCCTGTAAAACTCACACATGCATGCTGCTGTATTCCCTGTAAAACCCACACATGCATGCTGCTGTATTCCCAGTAAAACTCACACATGCACACTGCTGTATTCCCTGTAAAACTCACACATGCCCACTGCTGTATTCCCTGTAAAACTCACACATGCACACTGCTGTATTCCCTGTAAAACTCACACATGCACACTGCTGTATTCCCTGTAAAACTCACACATGCACACTGCTGTATTCCCTGTAAAACTCACACATGCATGCTGCTGTATTCCCTGTAAAACTCACACATGGACACTGCTGTATTCCCTGTAAAACCCACAAATGCATGCCGCTGTATTCCCAGTAAAACTCACACATGCACACTGCTGTATTCCCTGTAAAACTCACACATGCATGCTGCTGTATTCCCTGTAAAACTCACACATGGACACTGCTGTATTCCCTGTAAAACCCACAAATGCATGCCGCTGTATTCCCTGTAAAACTCACACATTCATGCTGATGTATTCCCTGTTCAACTCACACATGCTTGCTGCTGTATTCTCTGTAAAACTCACACATGCATCCTGCTGTATTCTCTGTAAAACTCACACATGCACACTGCTGTATTCCCTGTAAAACTCACACATGCACACTGCTGTATTCCCTGTAAAACTCACACATGCACACTGCTGTATTCTCTGTAAAACTCACACATGCATGCTGCTGTATTCTCTGTAAAACTTACACATGCTCACTGCTGTATTCCCTGTAAAACTCACACATGCATGCTGCTGTATTCCCTGTAAAACTCACACATGCACACTGCTGTATTCCCTGTAAAACTCACACATGCATGCTGCTGTATTCCCTGTAAAACTTACACATGCACACTGCTGTATTCCCTGTAAAACTTACACATGCACACTGCTGTATTCCCTGTAAAACGTACACATGCACACTGCTGTATTCCCTGTAAAACTCACACATGCATGCTGCTGTATTCTCTCTAAAACTCACACATGCATGCTGATGTATTCTCTCTAAAACTCACACATGCATGCTGATGTATTCTCTGTAAAACTCACACATGCACACTGCTGTATTCTCTGTAAAACTCACACATGCATGCTGCTGTATTCTCTGCAAAACTTACACATGCCCACTGCTGTATTCCCTGTAAAACTCACACATGCACACTGCTGTATTCCCTGTAAAACTCACACATGCACACTACTGTATTCCCTGTAAAACTCACACATTCATGCTGATGTATTCCCTGTAAAACTCACACATGCTTGCTGCTGTATTCCCTGTAAAACTCACACATGCACACTGCTGTATTCCCTGTAAAACTCACACATGCACACTGCTGTATTCCCTGTAAAACTCACACATGCATGCTGCTGTATTCCCTGTAAAACCCACACATGGACACTGCTGTATTCCCTGTAAAACCCACAAATGCATGCCGCTGTATTCCCAGTAAAACTCACACATGCACACTATTGTATTCCCTGTAAAACTCACACATTCATGCTGATGTATTCCCTGTTAAACTCACACATGCTTGCTGCTGTATTCTCTGTAAAACTCACACATGCATCCTGCTGTATTCTCTGTAAAACTCACACATGCACACTGCTGTATTCTCTGTAAAACTCACACATGCATGCTGCTGTATTCCCTGTAAAACTCACACATGCACACTGCTGTATTCCCTGTAAAACTCACACATGTACACTGCTGTATTCTCTGTAAAACTCACACATGCATGCTGCTGTATTCTCTGTAAAACTTACACATGCCCACTGCTGTATTCCCTGTAAAACTCACACATGCATGCTGCTGTATTCCCTGTAAAACTAACACATGCACACTGCTGTATTCTCTGTAAAACTCACACATGCATGCTGCTGTATTCTCTGTAAAACTCACACATGCCCACTGCTGTATTCCCTGTAAAACTCACACATACATGCTGCTGTATTCTCTGTAAAACTCACACATGCACACTGCTGTATTCTCTGTAAAACTCACACATGCACACTGCTGTATTCCCTGTAAAACTCACACATGCACACTGCTGTATTCTCTGTAAAACTCACACATGCATGCTGCTGTATTCTCTGCAAAACTTACACATGCCCACTGCTGTATTCCTTGTAAAACTCACACATGCATGCTGCTGTATTCCCTGTAAAACTAACACATGCACACTGCTGTATTCTCTGTAAAACTCACACATGCATGCTGCTGTATTCTCTGTAAAACTCACACATGCCCACTGCTGTATTCCCTGTAAAACTCACACATACATGCTGCTGTATTCTCTGTAAAACTCACACATGCACAATGCTGTATTCCCTGTAAAACTCACACATGCATGCTGCTGTATTCCCTGTAAAACCCACACATGCATGCTGCTGTATTCCCAGTAAAACTCACACATGCACACTACTGTATTCCCTGTAAAACTCACACATGCATGCTGATGTATTCCCTGTAAAACTCACACATGCATGCTGCTGTATTCCCTGTTAAACTCACACATGCATGCTGCTGTATTCTCTGTAAAACTCACACATGCACACTGCTGTATTCTCTGAAAAACTCACACATTTATACTGCTGTATTCTCGGTAAAACTCACACATGCACACTGCTGTATTCCCTGTAAAACCCACACATGCACACTGCTGTATTCTCTGAAAAACTCACACATGCACACTGCTGTATTCCCGGTAAAACTCACACATGCACACTGCTGTATTCCCTGTAAAACCCACACATGCACACTGCTGTATTCCCGGTAAAACTCACACATGCATGCTGTCATATTCTCTGTAAAACTCACACAAGCATGCTGCTGTAGTCTCTGTAGTAGGTGCTTCGCTGGGATGAAGTAGTCCAGGAGGTATCTGAGACTGTCATGCTGATAGGTCGATTCGAGCACAGAGAAAACCTACAAGGATAATAAATTTTAGTTTTTGTTATTAATAATAAAAATAATAATAATAATAAAAATAGTACTTTGCCTCAATACTTAAAATTCATCTGAAGGCACAAAATGACTTTTCAGAGGCGATGCTGGGCGCAGCTCTGAGCAGGAGCTGAGTGTATCCTTCTGTTTCAGAGCTCAGGAAGCTTAAAAGCTCTGTCCCTCAAAACCCCAGCATGTGCCCAGACCAACACTATACCTGGGAGAGAAGGGGCGGGGCTGTGCTCTCGAAGGGTGGATACAGTGAGGAGAGCGCCCCCTGCACACAGTCCTCCACTGCCTCTGAGCCCTGAGGAAGAAAGAGAGAAATTATTCATCTCTTTTATGAATGATATTTTAAACAGCATTAATGTGACTGTATTTGTTCAGTTTTGAATACTGGCCATTACTGTACCATTTTGAACTTAACTGTAGGACATGAGCACCTCAGTTACTGCACAGATCTGAGCTCTACTGTAGGACACGAGCACATCAGTAACTTTACAGATCTGAGCTCTACTGCAGGACATGAGAACCTCAGTTACTGTACAGATCTGAGCTCTATTGTAGGATATGAGCACCTCACTTACTGTACAGATCTGAGCTCTACTGTAGGACACGAGCACCTCAGTAACTTTACAGATCTGAGTTCTACTGTAAGACATGAGCACCTCAGTTACTGTACAGATCTGAGCTCTATTGTAGGACATGAGCACCTCACTTACTGAAGAGATTTGAGCTCTACAGTAGGGAACGAGCACCTCAGTTACTGTACAGATCTGAGCTCTACTGTAGGACATGAGCACCTCAGTTACTGTACAGATCTGAGCTCTACTGCAGGACATGAGCACCTCATTAACTGTACAGATCTGAGCACTACTGTAGGATATGAGCACCTCAATTATTGTACAGATCTGAGCTCTACAGAAGGACATGAGCACCTCAGTTACTGTACAGATCTGAGCTCTACTGAAGGACATAAGCACCTCAGTTACTGTACAGATCTGAGCTCTACTGTTCGACATGAGCACCTCAGTCACTGTACACAACTGAGCTCTACTGAAGGACATGAGCGCCTCAGTTACTGTATATATCTGAGCTCTATTGTAGGAAATGAACACCTCAGTCACTGTACACATCTGAGCTCTACTGGAGGACATGAGCACCTTAGTTTCTGTACAGAACTGAGCACTACTGTAGGACATTAACACCTCAGTTACTGTCCAGATATGAGCTCTACTCTAGGACATGAGCACCTCAGTTACCGTACAGATCTGAGCTCTTCGGTAGGACATGAGCACCTCAGTTACTGTACAGATCTGAGCTCTACTGTAGGACATGAGCACCTCATTTACGGTACAGATCTGATCGCTACTGTCGGACATGAGCACCTCAGTTACTGTACAGATCTGAGCTCTACTGTAGGACATGAGCACCTCATTTACGGTACAGATCTGATCTCTACTGTAGGACATGAGCACTTCAGTAACTATACAGATCTGAGCTTTACTGTAGGACATGAGCAGCTCACTTACTGTACATATTTGAGCTCTACTGTAGGGAATGATCACCTCAGTTACTGTACAGATCTGAGCTCTACTGTGGAACATGAGCACCTCAGTTACTGTACAGATCTGAGCTCTCCTGCAGGACATGAGCACCTCAGTTACTGTACAGATCTGAGCTCTACTGCAGGACATGAGCACCTTAGTTACTGTACAGATCTGAGCACTACTGTAGGATATAAGCACCTCAGTTATTGTACAGATCTGAGCTCTATTGAAGGACATGAGCACCTCAGTTACTGTACAGATCTGAGCTCTACTGATGGACATGAGCACCTCACTTACTGTACAGATTTGAGCTCTACTGTAGGGAACGAGCACCTCAGTTACTGTACAGATCTGAGCTCTACTGAAGAACATGAGCACCTCAGTTACTGTACAATCTGAGCTCTACTGCAGGACATGAGCACCACAGTTACTGTACAGATCTGAGCACTACTGTAGGATATGAGCACCTCAGTTATTGTTCGGATCTGAGCTCTACTGAAGGACATGGGCACCTCAGTTACTGGACAGATCTGAGCTCTACTGTAGAACATGAGCACCTCAGATACTGTACATATCTGAGCACTACTGTAGGATATCAGCACCTCAGTTATTGTTTGGATCTGAGCTCTACTGAAGGACATGAGCACCTCAGTTACTGTACAGATTTGATCTCTACTGCAGGACATGAGCACCTCAGTTACTGTACAGATCTGAGCTCTACTGTAGGACATGAGCATCTCAGTTACTGTACAGATTTGATCTCTACTGCAGGACATGAGCACCTCAGTTACTGTACAGATCTGAGCACTACTGTAGGATATGAGAACCTCAGTTATTGTACAGATCTGAGCTCTACCGAAGGACATGAGCACCTCAGTTACTGGACAGATCTGAGTTCTACTGTAGGACATGAGCACCTCAATTACTGTACAGATCTGAGCTCTACTGTAGGACATGAACACCTCAGTTTCTGTACAGATCTGAGCTCTACTGTAGGACATGAGCACCTCAACTGCTGTACTGATCTGAGCTCTACAGTAGGACATGAGCACCTCATTACAGTACAGATCTGAGCTCTAGTGTAGGACATGAGCACCTCAGTTACAATACAGATCTGAATGCTACTGTAGGACATGAGCTCTTCAGTCACTGTACAGATCTGAACTCAAGTGTAGGACATGAGCACCGCACTTACTGTACAGATGTGACTTCTAGTGCAGGACATAAACACCTCAGTTACTGTACAGATCTGAGCTCTACTGTTCGACATGAGCACCTCAGTCACTGTACACAACTGAGCTCTACTGAAGGACATGAGCGCCTCAGTTACTGTATATATCTGAGCTCTATTGTAGGAAATGAACACCTCAGTTACTGTACAGATCTGAGCTCTTCTGTAGGACATGGGCATCTCAGTTACTGTACAGATCTGAGCTCTACTGAAGGACACGAGCACCTCTGTTACTGTAAAGATATGAGCTCTCCTGTCGAACATGAGCACCTCAGTTACTGTACAGATCTGAGCTCTACTGAAGGACATGATCACCTCAGTTACAGCACAGATCTGAGCTCTACTGTAGGACATGAGCACCAAAGTTACTGTGTAGATCTCAGCTCGACAGTAGGACATGAACACCTCAGTTACTCTACAGATCTGAGCTCTTTTGTAGGACACGAGCACCTCACTTACTGTACAGATCTGAGCTGTACTGTATGACATGAGCACCTCAGTTACTGAACAGATCTGAGCTCTACTTTTGGACATAAACACCTCAGTTACTGTACAGATCTGAGCTCTACTGAAGGACATGAGCACCTCAGTTACTGTGCCGATCTGAGCTTTACTGTAGGACGTCAACACCTCAGTTACTGTACAGATCTGATCTCTACTGTAGAGCATGAGCACCTCAGTTACTGTACAGATCTGAGCTCTATTGTAGGACACGAGCACCTCAGTTTCTGTACAGATCTGAGCTGTATTGAAGGACGTCAACCCCTCAGTTACTGTACAGATCTGATCTCTATTGTAGGACACGAGCACCTCAGTTACCGTACAGATCTGAGCTGTACTGAAGGACATGAGCACCTCAGTTAATGTACAGATCTGATCTCTACTGTTGGACATGAACACCTCAGTTACTGTACAGATTTGAGGTCTACTGAAGGACATGAGCACCTCAGTTACTGTACAGATCTGAGCTCTACTGTAGGACATGAGCACCTCAGTTACTGTACAGAATTGAGCTCTACTGTAGGAGATGAGATCCTCAGTTACTGTACAGTGGCGAAGGGAGGTTATTAGACCAAATGTTTCTCTCTCTCTCTCTCGATCATATGACAGTCATTAGGGGAAACTTCACTAGAAACACATTGTGGCTCCATTTCAGGCAGCAGATGGGTGGAGAGAGATGTGCAGCTCAGGAGAGCGGGGGGGGGGGGGGGGGGGGGGGGTGGGGGGGGGAAATTCCAGCAGCGAGGGAACAGAGGAAAGGAAGAAATAAAAACCATCCCTCCAACATGAGTGTTTCTGAGTGTGTGTGTGTGTGCGTGCGTGTGTGTGCGCGTCTGTGTGGGTGTATGCATGCGTGTTTGTGTGCGTGCGTGCGTCTGTGTGTGTGTATGCATGCGTGTTTGTGTGCGTGCGTGCGTCTGTGTGTGTGTATGCATGTGCGTGTGTGTGTGTGTGCATGTGTGTGCGTGTGTGTGTGTGTGTGTGTCTTTGTGGGTAAGAAAGTATAAAACACCCATTCAAAAGCAGCGCAATATTTATTTAATTCTGCCGGCCAAGTAACCTCAAACAATTTCCACTAATATGAGGGCGTCTGTGCTGTCGGGATACAGACAGGCAGGGCCATACACTGCACTGATCTCTCTGAGGACCGTAGAGACAGAGTGTCAATACTGTTATATATTTACACCTAGGCTCACTGTATCGTAACAGTGTATCTATAACATAACATGAGTGACGAGACCAGGCTATCCTGCCCAGCTCGGCTCGCCATTTTCTGATCGCTATAATGAATCTAACAATTCAGATACTCCGGGAGTAAATGGTATCTCATACTAAATCAAGTCTCATCTTGAAAACTCCCAGAGTTTTTGCCTCAACAGTATGGCCAGGCAAACTATTCCACACCAACATTACACCCTGTGTGAAAAAATATTTCATAACATCAGACCCTTTACCCTTGGCAAACTTTTGTGACCCCAAGTTCTGCTAACAAAATTTGGCCAAAGTAATCCAGCATGATTAACTTTGTTTATACACTGACAGTCAATAAAAACGCAACACTTAATGACAGAAACATTTTTTTTCCCATTCACCAAGTAGTGACACGCCATGTGGATTAATGCTGCAGTAGACATTACACAAGCAGTTCAGATCATCTTAAGCCAAATCCAATGGTCATTGTTCATCAAGTAATCAGTAGTGACCCATTAGGCAAAGACAGATGACTCCTGCAGGCTTCAATACTGAGTGTGTCCACCGGCAGGACTGATGCAGGAGGTGTATCTACGCCTCATCCTGGCCACAAGGCCCTGCAGGATCTGTCGTGGGACGAGTTCCCACTCTTCCTGCAGTGCCGGCGTCACCTGGTTTCTGCTGAGCGGATGACTGCGTATTGCTAGGCGCCGTTTCATGGTGTCCCACACATGCTCAGTGGGGTTAAGATCTGGGGAATTTGCGGGCCAGGGCATCACGTTAACATTTTCATCAGTGGTGACACGCGCAGCATGCAGATTTGCGTTATCCTGTTGGACCGTCGTGACGGCAATGACAGTGACGATGTTTGCGAGAAAATCGTTGCATAGTCAATTTCATGTCTCAGGTGAAAATTGTTTTTGGGTTCTGCTTTTGTTGGACCTTGCTTGCCACAAGCTGGTGAATCCGGACATTTTGACGAACTAGCCGATTCAGAACAATGGGCTGATGACGCAACTGCTGATCATACAACAGCTGAAGCGTGAAATGCACTCACCTCAGTGGTCTGGTCATTGACAATTGACAGTGGATGCATCTGTACTCATAAACTTGTTTATGTTCATCATGGAAATGACTTCTACCAACAAAATACATTTTTATTGACTGTAAGTATATCTTTAACATATTTAAAGACTAAAATTAGATCACCCAGAAGTTGTCTTTTACTGGGACTGAATTAATTAAGAATCTTCACCCTCTCCTCATAGCTTTCATCCTTCATGCCAGGGGTTAACTTCATGACACTTCTTTGACCTTTTTCTCAAGCACATCTTTCTTCAAGTAAGGTCCCCAGAACTTTATACTCAAATACTCAAAGTGCTGTCTGATGAATGTGTTTTACAAGAGAAGTATTATTGCTTTAAATTTATACTCAATATTTTTCGCTATACCAGCATTCTGTTGGCTTTTTATGCCCCCGCCCTCCAAAGAGAAAAGGGGGCATTATGTCGACACCATGTCTGTCCGTCCTCCGTCTGTCTTTTCGTTTCCGTGGGATAACTATAGAATCCCTCATCGGATTGATGCCATTTCTTAATGGCATATTGGGAGTGGCTAGAGGAAGGTTCCTTTCGAAAACCAGCGTCGTGCGATATCTAATATGGCCACCACAGCAGCCATCTCATTATGCCCTTGATGAACATACAGGCGGGGGCATATGCCAGGCTCTGCATTACTCTTGTTTAACTGCAGCTGAACAGAGGCTAGAACAGGGCTGGGCGATTCCAGTCTTGCAGGGCCAGTGTGTGCAGGTTTTTATATCCATCAATTACCCTGACTAAGTGAGCTAATTGGTTGCATACCCAAATATAGATTTACGCATACATTATATCAAAGAAAAATGTTTCATGTAGGGAGACAAGAACAATCTTTGGTGGTCATTCCTGGTAATTTAAAGGAATGCTTCCGAAATTTCCATCCATCCATCCATCCATCCATCCATCCTTCTTCTACCGCTTATCCGGGGCCGGGTCGCGGGGGCAGCAGTCTAAGCAAGGATGCCCAGACTTCCCTCTCCCTGAACACTTCCTCCAGTTCTCCCGAGGGTATCCCGAGGCGTTCCCAGGCCAGCCGAGTGATATAGTCCCTCCAGCGTGTCCTGGGTCTTCCCCGGGGCCTCCTCCCAGTGGGGCATGCCCGGAACACCTTCCCAGGAAGGCATCCAGGGGGCATCCGGTATGGATGCCCGAGCCACCCTAGCTGGCTCCTCTCGACATGGAGGAGCAGCAGCGCTACTCTGAGCTCCTCCCGGGTGACAGAGCTCCTCACCCTATCTCTAAGGGAGCGCCCTGCCACCCTGCGATGGAAACCCATTTCAGTCGCTTGTGCCCGAGATCTTGTTCTCTTAGTCATGACCCAAAGTTCATGACCATTGGTGAGGGTAGGAACGTAGATTGACTGGTAAATCGAGAGCTTCACCTTTCGGCTCAGCACCTTCTTCACCACAACAGATCGGTACAATGACCGCATTACTGCTGCCGCTGCACCGATCCGTCTGTCAATCTCACGCTCCATCCTTCCCTCACTTGTGAACAAGACCCAAAGATACTTAAACTCCTCCACTTGAGGCAAGAGCTCTCCTCCGACTCGGAGGTGGCTAGCCACCTTTTTCCGGTCCAGAACCATGGCCTCGGACTTGGAGGTGCTGATTCTCATCCGAGCCGCTTCGCACTTGCTGCAAACCACCCGAGTGCATGCTGAAGGTCCTGGTTCGAAGGAGCCAACAGGACAATATCATCCGCAAAAAGCAGAGATGAGATCCTGTGGTTCCCAAACCGGACTCCCTACGGCCCCTGGCTGCGCCGAGAAATTCTGTCCATAAAGATAATGAAGCACCTCCCACAGAATGCCAGGAGGGGCACGGTCGAATGCCTTCTCCAAGCCCATAAAACACATGTGAACTGGTTGGGCAAACTCCCATGCACCCTCAAGCACCCTGCGGAGGGTATAGAGCTGGTCCAGTGTTCCACGACTAGGACAAAATCCGCATTGTTCCTCCTGGATCCGAGGTTCGACTATCGGCTAAATTCTCCTCTCCAGCACCCTGGAATAGACTTTACCCGGGAGGCTGAGAAGTGTGATCCCCCTATAGTTGGAGCACACCCTTCGGTCCCCCTTCTGAAATAGAGGGACTACCACCCCGGTCTGCCAGTCCAGAGGATGCTGCAGAGGCGTGTCAACTAAGAAAGCCCTACAACATCCAGGGACTTGAGATACTCAGGGTGGATCTCATTCACCCCTGGTGCCTTGCCACCGAGGTGCTTCCAAACTACCTCAGTGACTTCAGCCCGAGTGATGGTGACTCCTTAAATCGCCACCTTATCGTGGTGGAGGGGTTTGAGTACCTGGATGATCCTAGGAGCTATGTTGTCTGGGGCTTATTGCCCCTGGTGGGGTCTCCCAGGGCAAACAGATCCTAGATGACAGGTCAGACTAAGAGCGGTTCCATAGCCCCTAATGAGAACAAATACAACACGGACATTTACGTCGCCCAGATTGGCGTCACCAGGATCCCACCCTGAAGCCAGGCCCGGGGTTGGGGTTGGCAGGCGAGCGCCTGGTGGCCGGGTCTCCACCCACAGGACCCGGCCGAATGAGCGACGTGGGCCTGCCTTCCCATAGGCCCATCACCCATGGGAGGGGTCAGAAGGGGCTGATGAATTACGTTTTGGGTGGCAGTCATGGGCGGGAGCCCCGACGACCCAATCCCTGGACATGGAATCTGGTTCTCAGGACATGGAATGTCACCTCGTTGGGGGGGAAGGAGCCTGAGCTTGTGCGGGAGGTCGAGCGGTACTGGCTAGAGATAGTCGAGCTCACCTCCACGCACAGTCTGGGCTCTGGAACCCAACTCCCTGAGTGAGGCTGGACTCTCTTATACTCTGGAGTTACCTGCAGTGAGAGGCGGCGGGCTGGTGTGGGTTTGCTTATAGCCCCCCAGCTTAGCCCTCATGTGTTGGGTTTTCCCCGATGAACGAAAGGGTCGCTGCCCTGCGCCTTCGGGTCGGGGACAGGTGCCTCACTGTCATCTCGGCTTATGGGCCAAATGGCAGTGCAGAGTACCCGACCTTCTTGGAGTCCGTAGGAAGGGTACTGGAAAGTGCTCCGACTGGGGACTCCATCGTTCTGCTGGGGGACTTCAACGCCCACGTGGGCAGCGACAGTGTTACCGAGAGGGGCGTGATTGGGAGGAACAGCCTCCTCGATCGGAACCTGAGTGGTGTTCTGTTATTGGACTTCTGTGCTAGTCACGGTTTGTCCATAACAAACACCATGTTCAAGCAGAAGGGCGTCCATCAGTGCACCTAGCACGAGGACGCCCAAGGTCAGAGGTCAATGATCGACTTTGTGGTCGTGTCATCTGACCTTCGGCCATATGTCTTGGACACTTGGGTGAAGAGAGGGGCTGAGCTGTCCACTGATCACCACCTGGTGGTGAGTTGGATCCGCTGGCAAAGGAGGAAGCTGGACAGACTTGGCAGGCCCAAACGTGTTGTGAGGGTCTGTTGGGAATGTCTGGCTTTGACCAGATCCCAAGGGAGGTTGGAGACATTGAGTCTGAATGGAATGTTTTCCATCTCCATTGTTGACGCGGCTGTTCGGAGCTGTGGCCGTGAGGTCTTCAGCGCCTGTCGTGGCGGCAATCCCCGAACTCGGTGGTGGACACCGGAAGTAAGGGATGCCGTCAAGCTGAAGAAGGAATCCTACCGAGCTTGGTTAGCTAGTGAGACTCCTGAGGCAGATGACCGGTACCGGCGGGCTAAGCGTGCTGCGACCCGGGTGGTGGCGGAAGCAAAAACTTGGGTAAGGGAAAAGTTCGGCGAGGCTATGGAGGAGGACTATCTGAAGAGCCACCCAATTTCGTATCACTTGCAAATTTAACTACCATATATGACCAAATAATCGCTCGCGTGCAAATACACGCCTGTGTGCAAAGAGCCGCCAGGGGTCAAACCTCATTTTGCTGATTAAAAGCCTGTTCAATTAAACGGCCAGGCGATTATTTGCACTACTATATATTAACGTCTGTGTTACCCCATGTTGCAGTAACACAGACACTAAAACAAGCTGCAGTTTGTCTTTGTATGTATATCTGATGTCAACAAAGATGTGGGGAAAAAGCAGACGGTCTTTGGCACAGAGATAAAAAAAAAAACTAGATTGGACAACGTCATTGGCTGGACCAAAGCGCACGGCAGAATAGCTCTGCCTTCTTGCGTATGTATAAATGTCCAATGAGGCGCATGTAAACAGTAAACATGGGTGTCAACAATTATTATTTTTTTGGGCGGTGAACTTGTTTTCCGTGTTCTTTTTTTATCTTTTCATACTTAAAAAAGGACACAAATGAGGAATGTAAATCAACAATATTTATGCTCCAATATTTGGTAAAGCTAAAGAATAAGCTCTATGATTGCCTTAACCTTTATATAATCGCTCAGTTACCTACATTTTTGTTTCGTTCAAAGAAGAAGCGTTCCCATTCAGCTGTGCCTGCGAGTCTGACTCAGGTCTATAACTGGAAGAAACCAGTCGTTATTTGCATATATGAATTTATATGTATACTTTCTGTACTAAGATCGGAACAACTTCATTCTGAAGTGTTCATACCTACTTGTTGTCTTCATTTAGTCCATCTTTGCCCTAAGATGATGGATAACAGGATGATTTTGCGTGTTGCCCCAAATGGGATCAGTGTAGACATCTCAAAACTAAAGTATGTAAACGAAACCGCGCCAGTTTCAGTTTCCGTGAATGCACTGTTAACAATAAACGAATAAACTGAAGCCCTTTTTGCCAGGTAATTTAACTGGAAGCTTTTAGCCAGTTAATTTAACTGTAATTTTACAATAAGTTTACCACGGAGTTCAGTGCGTGTTCAGTGTAAACCACGGTTAAATGCGCGCAGGACTCCCCTCAACCCTTAAATGCCCCCTGTGACAAATTTGTCACACGATTTTGGGGGTTGTCAAAACCACTGACCCCACATAAATTTTTCAACCTAATGCCCATAGTGAAATATTTAGACCAGCGGTTCCCAACCTTTTTAGGCCGTGCACCACCTTCTTCTTTCCAACCTAGCTGACGCACCACCACGCCCAACACATAAAAAGGCACCATTATTATTATGAGACTATTTCTAGTTTCATTGAGGGCATCAAGTTTAATACAACAAAATATAAGAACACACACCTGTTCATTATTGAATGTGCAATAATAGGCCAATTGGGCTCTCACATTTCAAAGGTGAGGAGAATAATATGAAAATAAAAAGTATGGTCGCTAAGCGAGCCCACAATTAATCGGCCAACAGGCTGCCGATCAAAAAAAAGCACAGTCTTTTTTTAGCCTCATTGAGTGCATTAAGTTTAATACAAAAAATAATAAAAGAGAAATAAAAGAGTGAATTTTAATTTAAATAAGTTTTGAATTAAAAGCCTACAGATGATTTTCTTGAATTTTTCTACTGTGTGACACTGCCACATAAATTTTAAGTGTTCTCTTATTCTTTGAATTATACTTAACGAAATATGGTTGTAATTGCATTTTATGAGTTTCCCATTATTCTTACTCGAACTAATGTATGAAGCTCTATTGCTCTCTAATGACGTCTTTTTTCTTCATTTTTGCCACATCATTGCGGGGTACTTTTTTGTGGCTTATTTGGGACTCAGTTGGTGGACTGTCACTTGATACGTCACGGACAGATTTTTCCAAGGAGCTCCTGCTTGGATTTTTCCCTTTGCTTCACTTGCTACTGCGACCTCGCGGTGCTGCGCTTGCGCAAACCTAAAATCTCGGGCTGTTTCCTCGCTCATATCTTAAGCATCTTCAAAAATCATAAAAATAGATGTATTTTCAGTGCACATTTCAACCTGTAAGCGTACATATATTTGCATGTACATGCTGGGTTTTCCTGAAAATGCAGAAATTAAATGATAATGGCGTATATGGTCATAGCTATATCAAATCTGCTTATGTTATGATAAGCTAACAAATAACAAAGTCACTACTGTAAACTGATTCATATTGCAATATCAAGTCGAAAACAAAGACTTTACGATCGCTTTGCATTAAGGTAGCATTTTTTGACAAGGGAGCAAAATTTGACAGAACACCGGCTTTGCCACATTGACTGCGGAAAACCCATATGCGCGCTAGAACTGTCTGAAAGAGCGCGTTTTGTCGGACTGAAACAATATTTTGAGCCATCCGAATTGATCTGTTTGAGCTGTTTGTTGCAAGTGGAACTCCATTTGAAACAATGCACGATTTATTTATTTCTTTATTAAAATAAAACACAATAGGCCGCCATTACCCTTCTCATTTCGCGCACCACCTAGCGGCAGCTTGCGCACCACAGGTTGGGAATCCCTGATTTAGACCATCAGTGCTGCCATCTGATGCATAAAAGTAGAACTGACACTACACTGGCTGCACCAGCTAACCTTTCCAATATGGTCGCCCCCATGGTGGAATCCACACGATAGATCAGCACCCATTCATCACTAGATAAAGTAGACAAAGAGGTAAGCTAATAAAAAATAAGCTATGCCTAATACTTCAGCTATATGTCAACTGTTTATTCATTCAAGTCATTTTAGCGATAAGGTCCCCAAAATGCCCATTGTGACATACATGTCACAAAACTAAAATGAGGTCAAAGGTCACCAAAAATGTAAAATTGCTATTGGGTTGTTATTAGCCCCTTCCCAGGACATATTTACAGAATACATAGATTTTTCTTTCAACTTTTACTATAGTTGGGCATTTAAGGGTTAAAAGTAAAATGACAAGGAGACAATGCGTTAATTTAACGGTTAAATTCAGTCAGTTTACAAAACCCAAAACCAGTGAAGTTGGCACGTTGTGTAAATCGTAAATAAAAACAGAATACAATGATTTGCAAATCCTTTTCAACCTATATTCAAATGATTACACTGCAAAGTCAAGTTACTTAATGTTCGAACAGGTGAACTTTGTATTTTTATGCAAATGTTAGCTCATTTGGAATTTGATGCCTGCAACATGTTTCAAAAAAGCTGGCACAAGTGGCAAAAAAAACTGAGAGAGTTGAGGAATGCTCATCAAACACTTATTTGGAACATCCCACAGGTGAACGGGCTAATTGGGAACAGGTAGGTGCCATGATTGGGTATAAAAGCAGCTTCCCTGAAATGCTCAGTCATTCACAAACAAGGATGGGGCGAGGGTCACCACTTCGTGAACAAATGCGTGAGCTGATTTTCGAACAGTTTAAAAACAACATTCCTCAACGAGCTATTGCAAGAAATGTAGGGATTTCATCATCTATGGTCCGTAATATCGTCAAAAGGTTCAGAGAATCTGGAGAAATCACTGCACGTAAGCGACAAAGCCGAAAACCAACATTTAATGCCTGTGACCTTCGATCTCTCAGGCGGTACTGCGTCTAAATCCGACATCAGTGTGTAAAGGACCTCACCACATGGGCTCAGGAACACTTCAGAAAATCACAGTCAGTAACTACAGTTCGTCGCTACATCTCAAGTGCAGGTTAAAACTCTACAATGCAAAGCGAAAGCCATTTATCAACAGCACCCAGAAACGCCGCCGGCTTCGCTGGGCCCAAGCTCATCTAAGATGAACTGATGCAAAGTGGAAAAGTGTTCTGTGGTCTGACGAGTCCACATTTCAAATTGTTTTTGGAAACTGTGGACGTCGTGTCCTCCGGACCAAAGAGAAAAAGAACCATCCGGACTGTTATAGGCGCAAAGTTCAAAAGCCAGCATCTGTGATGGTATGGGGGTGTATTAGTGCCCAAGGCATGGGCAACTTACACATATGTGAAGGCAACATTAATGCTGAAAGGTACATACAGGTTTTGGAGCAACATATGTTGCCATCCAAGCAACGTCTTTTTCATGGACGCTCTGCTTATTTCAGCAAGACAATGCCAAGCCACATTCTGCACGTGTTACAACAGCATGGCTCCGTAGTAAAAGAGTGCAAGTACTTTGGAATAGTTTTTGCCGTCACCAAAATTTACCTCATAGAATCTTCTCGTATCCCTTAGTTTTTTTGTTTTTTTAATCTTAGCATGCATTTTACAATATTCATCCTTAGTATTCTCATTACTGTCCTTCATGTATATCTTATAAAAACTCCTCTTTTCCCTCAAACTCTTTCGAATAGCTGTCGTCACCCACTGAGGATTCCAGTTTTTAAACTTACTTTTGCACACCTTTGGAAAGAATTTACAACATTGTGCATGAAGTAAAACTCCCTTAAATCTGTGCCACATTTCATTTACAGACTCACAATCAGTGTTGGCGCTTGGACTGGAATTTGGGGGGGGGCAATGACACATCCCTTTATAACAACAATTAGTCCTGGCTAGTTCTCAATCATTTTCCTTTATTGAAATATAATTTTATTGTTATATTAATAATCCATTGGTAATTGAAGGCATGGCTTCTCTCCCCATGCGATCTAACAGTGACAAAATAATGGGTTAAATTCAGTACAGAAAAATAATTCACTTATAAATAGCCAATGCTTTACGAAGAGAAACTGCTCTGAAATGTCCGTGCTACCTTTTCGGCACATCAAGCGATCTAACCTGCACTTCATGATAGTTTAATTTGTTGAAATGAAATAAGAGACCATTCAAAATATCTTTAAGCAATTTTTTAAAATGCTGATTTAAATGCATCCAAATGAATGATGGTTGCCTTACTTAAACTAGCAATGCCTGATTGTGTTGAGTGTTTTCGGAGTGAATGTATAGTTAATTTAGAAAATTATTGAGAACAAGTCAGGACTAATGATTGTTTTAAAGGGATCCCACATAGCAAAATTGGTCTGGCCCAGATAATGCACTTTAACGGCCCAAATCTGGCCCACATTCATAAAGAATGACGGTGCTGTTGTGGCCCAGATATGGTTTGCCAGAGAAGGCCCACGTATGGGCCAGCACAGGGCCAGCTCGCATACAATTGGCCGACATGTGGCATGACATCACAGAAACGGTGCCATCAATGCCAGACCTGGCCAACATCCGGTCAACAAACCACTTGCCTGCCAAGAGTCGCCCAGCAGTGCCGGCTCGACGCCAGATCTGGGCCAGATTCGTCTGCTATGTAGGATGTGTCTGTGCCCCTCCAAATTCTAGCTCTGGCGCCAACACTGCTTACAATTTAAGAGCATCTTCCAATCTATTTCACTTGGGTATGAGCACATCCTTTAAAATTTGCTCACTTAAAATAGAACATTTTTGTCTTTGAGGATAATTTTTTTAAGGATTTTTTGGGAATTTTCTCCTTAATTAAACAGGTATAAAACAGGAGAGGGACAGGAAACTAAAGGAGGAGAATGGGGAAGGCATGCGGCGGGACCCAAGTGGCTCCATTATCTCTACAATGAAAATTCTATCATTTATGACATTTAGAAGTTCTTCCTCACCGTTACCCTGTCATTTCACCATTTCCCAATTGATAGTAGGGTAATTCCAGTCGCCCATAACAACAGTCCCTCCTCCTCTACAAGCTTGCCTAACCTTCTCAAAGAGCATTGCGTTTACAATACCATCTGAGGCTGGCAGTGAATCGCAAACTCCTGTGTTTACATCTGTCTCGTGTTCACCGATGAGCCTGACCCAACTATCTTCACATAGCAAAAGATGTTTGATTACAGGAATTTCCTGTACATTAAGGTTTTAATTTGCATACAGTGCTACACCCCTCCCCTCCTATTGGATCTATCCTTCCTTAAGAGCTCAAAACCTCCTATATTATATTCATCTCAATCCTCTTCACTAAGCCATGTCTCTGTAATCCCAATTATGTCATAGCCCTCACTAATCATAACGGCCTCAAGTTCTGAGAATTTATTTTTTATGCTTCTAGCATTTTAATAAAAACATTTCAGATTATTACAACTGCATGTTCCCGCCTGTTAGCCTGCTGCTCCAAGGCCATCACTACGCTTTTGTGCTTTGCTCTGTCAGCTTCCATCGGGGCAGTCTGCATTTCCCTATGTGAACACTCACTAACCTCCCTGCCCCCCAAGTCTCAAGTTTAAATAATCCTGAGCCACCCTCAACATACGCTGGCCCAGTGCAAAGGTACCCCTCCGGTTTAGGTGCAGCTCGTCAGGCTTGAACAGGTCACCCCTGTCCCAGAAAAAGTTCCAGTGCCCCATAAACCTATACCCCTCTTTCCTACACCAGATTCGTAGCCACGTGTTAAACCTCCAGATAAAATTCTGCTTTCCTCTGCTTGCACGTGGTACCGGTAGAATCTCGGAGAACACTACCGTTGAAGATCTGCTCCTAAGCTTCTGAGCTAATTCCACAAATTTGCCTTGCAGAAACTCAAACCTACCCTTACCTATGTCATTTGTCCCAAAATGGACCGTGACAACTGGATCCCTCCCCGCTCTGGCCAGGCTCAAGGAGGTCTCGTATCTGGGCACCAGGCAGGCAACGCACCGTACGAGACTCCTTGTCGCGCAAACAGACAAAGATATCTATTCCTCTAAGTATTGAGTCCCCCACTATCAATAACTCTCTTTTCTGAGGGGTAGAGGCCAACAGGGTGCCCTGCTGCTCATCAGTCCCCTCACTCTCAGGGTCAGGGGCCAAGTCGAGTTCCTGCAAGGGCTGGAATCGGTTGGACACCTCAACCACTGGAGGAGCTGTCGCTGTACGGCAAGCACGCCCTTTCCTGCACTGACGTCCTACAGTCACCCAACTTTCTCTCCCTGCCTGCTCTGGGGTCCCAGTACCACCCTGCTTTGGCGTACACACCATTTCTCTAAACGACATACTACTTAGTTCCTCTAGGTACTCTACTGATTGCGAACCATGTAGCGCCGCCAACTGGCCCTGAAGATCAAGGATCTTGCTCTCCAGATGCTCAATTAGCTGGCACCGGTGGCAGACAAACCCACCCTGGAAATCTCTTTCCAAAAGTGCGATCATCCTGCAACCGTCACATAGTTTTGGCCACATTTTGACCCCTATACCCTACTACAGTTACTATAAGAGTAGTTGTACTGATGAAACTACACTCTACTATAGTTGGTCTAAAACTGATTGTCCCAGTGTCTCTACACTGAACTGCACTTACTATGACTTTACCAATCTGGGCTGCACTACAGTTACTTGAAGGCTCATAGTAACAGTTGTTCAGTCAACTACAGCACAGTGAAACTGAACATGAGAGCCTCTTTATCTGATGAACTGAGCAGTGGTATTCACGTCTAACTTCCTGCGTTTATTTTTCTCCTGTGACATAAGGGGGCTGAGAGAGGGGGGGAGGGAGAGAGAGGAAAGAGATAGAAAGGGAGAAAGAGGGAGAGAGAAAAAGAGGTGTTATCAAAGAAGGAAAATTGAGGTTAGCTGGTCTGTATTTAAATGACAGGAAATGCATTTACCTACAGTGTGCTCTCCAGAGGCAAAGAGCAGCAGTGTCTCAGCTGATAAAAACAAGAGCCGTGGAGCAATGGCAGATCCCCCCGGCTGTAGGCTGCGTAACAACCTTTAAAAGGCACATCTACACATCATGATTGACATGTGTGTAGAGTTTGGTGAAGCTAGCACAGAGAGTTTCTGAGATATGGCCCGGACAAACTCATGTTTACAGACGGACAGACAGACAGACAGAGCGATGGCGATATCCTCCAGCATTATATGCCGTGCAGCGATTACCCCTCATTCATGCCCCGCCCCTCCTCTCTCTCTCTCTCCTCCTACAGGAACACAACCTCCCCCCCTCTCTCTCTCTCCTCCTACAGAAACACAACCTCCCCCCCTCTCTCTCTCTCCTCCTACAGGAACACAACCTCCCCCCCTCTCTCTCTCTCCTCCTACAGAAACACAACCTCCCCCCCTCTCTCTCTCTCCTCCTACAGAAACACAACCTCCCCCCCTCTCTCTCTCTCCTCCTACAGAAACACAACCTCCCCCCCTCTCTCTCTTTCCTCCTACAGGAACACAACCTCCCCCCCTCTCTCTCTCTCCTCCTACAGAAACACAACCTCCCCCCCTCTCTCTCTCTCCTCCTACAGGAACACAACCTCCCCCCCTCTCTCTCTCTCCTCCTACAGAAACACAACCTCCCCCCCCCTCTCTCTCTCCTCCTACAGAAACACAACCTCCCCCCCTCTCTCTCTCTCCTCCTACAGGAACACAACCTCCCCCCCTCTCTCTCTCTCCTCCTACAGAAACACAACCTCCCCCCCTCTCTCTCTCTCCTCCTACAGAAACACAACCTCCCCCCCTCTCTCTCTCTCCTCCTACAGAAACACAACCTCCCCCCCCCCTCTCTCTCTCTCCTCCTACAGAAACACAACCTCCCCCCCCCTCTCTCTCTCTCCTCCTACAGGAACACAACCTCCCCCCCTCTCTCTCTCTCCTCCTACAGAAACACAACCTCCCCCCCTCTCTCTCTCTCCTCCTACAGAAACACAACCTCCCCCCCCCTCTCTCTCTCTCCTCCTACAGAAACACAACCTCCCCCCCCTCCCCCCCCCTCTCTCTCTCTCCTCCTACAGAAACACAACCTCTCCCCCCCCTCTCTCTCTCTCCTCCAACAGAAACACAACCTCCCCCCCCCTCTCTCTCTCTCCTCCTACAGAAACACAACCTCCCCCCCCCCTCTCTCTCTCTCCTCCTACAGAAACACAACCTCCCCCCCTCTCTCTCTCTCCTCCTACAGAAACACAACCTCCCCCCCCTCTCTCTCTCTCCTCCTACAGAAACACAACCTCCCCCCCCCCCCTCTCTCTCTCTCTCCTCCTACAGAAACACAACCTCTCCCCCCCCTCTCTCTCTCTCCTCCTACAGAAACACAACCTCTCCCCCCCCTCTCTCTCTCTCCTCCTACAGGAACACAACCTCTCCCCCCCCTCTCTCTCTCTCCTCCTACAGGAACACAACCTCTCCCCCCCCCCCTCTCTCTCTCTCCTCCTACAGGAACACAACCTCTCCCCCCCCCCTCTCTCTCTCTCCTCCTACAGAAACACAACCTCCCCACCCCTCTCTCTCTCTCCTCCTACAGGAACACAACCTCTCCCCCCCCCTCTCTCTCTCTCTCCTCCTACAGAAACACAACCTCTCCCCCCCTCTCTCTCTCTCCTCCGACAGAAACACAACCTCCCCCCCTCCCCCCCCTCTCTCTCCTCCTACAGAAACACAACCTCCCCCCCTCTCTCTCTCTCCTCCTACAGAAACACAACCTCTCCCCCCCTCTCTCTCTCTCCTCCTACAGAAACACAACCTCCCCCCCCCTCTCTCTCTCTCCTCCTACAGAAACACAACCTCTCCCCCCCTCTCTCTCTCTCCTCCTACAGAAACACAACCTCCCCCCCTCTCTCTCTCTCCTCCTACAGAAACACAACCTCTCCCCCCCTCTCTCTCTCTCCTCCTACAGAAACACAACCTCCCCCCCCCTCTCTCTCTCTCCTCCTACAGAAACACAACCTCTCCCCCCCTCTCTCTCTCTCCTCCTACAGAAACACAACCTCCCCCCCCTCCCCCCCCTCTCTCTCCTCCTACAGAAACACAACCTCCCCCCCCTCCCCCCCCTCTCTCCTCCTACAGAAACACAACCTCCCCCCCTCTCTCTCTCTCCTCCTACAGAAACACAACCTCCCCCCCCTCCCCCCCCTCTCTCTCCTCCTACAGAAACACAACCTCCCCCCCTCTCTCTCTCTCCTCCTACAGAAACACAACCTCCCCCCCCTCTCTCTCTCTCCTCCTACAGAAACACAACCTCCCCCCCTCTCTCTCTCTCCTCCTACAGAAACACAACCTCTCTCCCCCCCCTCTCTCTCTCTCCTCCTACAGGAACACAACCTCCCCCCCCTCTCTCTCTCTCTCTCTCTCTCTTTCTCCTTCCATTTCTCTTCAGTCTCCTGTGGAAAATCCAGCATCACCCAAACCGCTCTCACTCCTCAGGCCTCTCTGTGTCAGAGCCTCCCAGAATACACTGGCTGAGTACACCCTCTCTCCCCTCCTCTCTCTGTCCTCCCTCGCTCCATCCATTCCCTGCCCATCCCTCCTCAACCTCCTCCCCCTCCTCATCCCTGTCTCTCTCATAATTTCCCATTTTTATAGTTCTGAAAAACATATAACTGCCTTCATGAAGCACATAAGTGTTAGTGACTGAGAGAAATGAAGAATTAATATTAATATTAATTCGCTCTGACACTCAGACACACACACACACACACACACACACTCACAAACACACACACACGCAAACACACACACTCACACACACGCAAACCACACACACACACACACAAACACACACACAAACATATACACACACGCGCAAACACACACACACACACTCACACACACACACACACACACACACACACACACTCACAAACACATGAACATAGTGGTATACACTAAAGAAACAAAACATTATGACAGATGAAGCACATAATATTGATTATCTCATGGAAACAGCAGGAGTTACGGTCCACAGACAGACTGCGGACGGAAAGTGAACAGTTGTGTCTTGTATTCCATGAGTTGGATGTGGGAGGAATGGGAACTGAGACAAAAATGTAAACCTGACGAGTTGGTTAGAGCATCTCTGAAGTGGCAGGACCTCTGCGGCACCCCCTGCCAGCAGATGTGAGTAATACCTACTGATTGTGGTCCACGGCGGGATAAACCATGACCCAGCGACAAGAGGGCAACAAAGACTGCCTCATGGACTATGACCCAACAGAAGGGTAACTGTGGCACCAAGCTGCTTCAACTTCAGAGGATGATTAAAGAGATAACATATCACGAGGCACAGTGCATTATACCCAGCTGTGATAAAAGTGCACAGTGCATTATACCCGGCTGTGATCGCAGTGCACAGTGCATTATACCCGGCTGTGATCGCAGTGCACAGTGCATTAAACCCGGCTGTGATCACAGTGCACAGTGCATTATACCCGGCTGTGATCGCAGTGCACAGTGCATTATACCCGGCTGTGATCGCAGTGCACAGTGCATTATACCCGGCTGTGATCGCAGTGCACAGTGCATAAAACCCGGCTGTGATCGCAGTGCACAGTGCATTATACCCGGCTGTGATCGCAGTGCACAGTGCATTAAACCCGGCTGTGATCACAGTGCACAGTGCATTAAACCCGGATGTGATCGCAGTGCACAGTGCATTATACCCCGCTGTGGTCACAGCACAGAGTGCATTATACCCAGCTGTGATCACAGCACACAGTGCATTAGACCCGGCTGTGATCACAGCACACAGTGCATTATACCCGGCTGTGATCACAGTGCACAGTGCATTATACCCGGCTGTGCTCACAGCACACAGTGCATTATATCCGGCTGCGATCACAGCGCAAAGTGCATTATACCCGGCTGTGATCGCAGTGCACAGTGCATTATACCCGGCTGTGATCACAGCTCACAGTGCATTATACCCGGCTGTGATCACAGTGCACAGTGCATCATACCAGGCTGTGATCAGAGCACACAGTGCATTATATCCGGCTGTGATCACAGTGTAAAGTGCATTATACCCGGCTGTGATCGCAGTGCACAGTGCATTATACCCGGCTGTGATCACAGTGCACAGTGCATTATGCCCAGCTGTGATCACAGGCATTATACCAGGCTGTGATCACAGCACACAGTGCATAAAATCCGGCTGTGATCTCAGCGCAAAGTGCATTATACCCCGCTGTGATCACAGTGCACAGTGCATTATACCCGGCTGTGATCACAGCGCACAGTGCATTATACCCGGCTGTGATCACAGCGCACAGTGCATTATACCCGGCTGTGATAACAGCACACAGTGCATTATACCTGGCTGTGATCACAGGGCACAGTGCATTATACCCGGCTGTGATCACAGCGCACAGTGCACTATAACCGGCTGTGCTGACAGGGCACAGTGAATTATACCCGGCTGTGGTCACAGCACACAGTGCATTATACCCGGCTGTGATCACAGGGAACAGTGCATTATACCCGGCTGTGATCGCAGCGCACACTGCATTATACCCGGCTGTGATCGCAGCGCACAGTGCATTGTACTCGGCTGTGATCACAGGGCACAGTGCATTATACCCGGCTGTGATTACAGGGCACAGTGCATTATACCCGGCTGTGAACACAGTGCACAGTGCATCATACCTGGCTGTGATCACAGCGCACAGTGCATTATACCCGGCTGTGATCGCAGCGCACAGTGCATTATACCCGGCTGTGATCACAGTGCACAGTGCATTATGCCCGGCTGTGATAACAGCGCACAGTGCATTAATCCCGGGTGTGATCGCAGTGCACAGTGCATTATACCCGGCTGTGATCACATGCATTATACCCGGCTGTGATCACAGCACACAGTGCATTATACCCGTCTGTGATCACAGCGCACAGTGCGTTATACCCGGCTGTGATCACAGCACACAGTGCATAATATCCGGCTGAGATCACAGCGCAAAGTGCGTTATACCCGGCTGTGATCACAGTGCACAGTGCATTATACCCGGCTGTGATCACAGAGCACAGTGCATTATACCCGGCTGTGATAACAGCGCACAGTGCATTATACCCGGCTGTGATCACAGGGCACAGTGCATTATACCCGGCTGTGATCACAGCGCACAGTGCGTTATACCCGGCTGTGATCACAGCACACAGTGCATAATATCCGGCTGTGATCACAGCGCAAAGTGCGTTATACCCGGCTGTGATCACAGTGCACAGTGCATTATACCCGGCTGTGATCACAGAGCACAGTGCATTATACCCGGCTGTGACAACAGCGCACAGTGCATTATACCCGGCTGTGATCACAGGGCACAGTGCATTATACCCGGTTGTGATCGCAGCGCACAGTGTATTATACCCGGCTGTGATCGCAGCGCACAGTGCATTGTACTCGGCTAAGATCACAGGGCACAGCGCATTATACCCGGCTGTGATTACAGGGCACAGTGCATTATACCCGGCGGTGGTCACGGCACACAGTAGAATATAACCCGCTGAGATCACAGTGCATTATACCCCGCTGTGAAAACAGCACACAGTGCATTATACCCGGCTGTGATCACAGCGCACAGTGCATTATACCCGGCTGTGATCACATGGCACAGGGCATTATACCTGGCTGTGATCACAGTGCACAGTGCATTATACCCGGCTGTGATCACAGGGCACAGTGAATTATACCCGGCTGTGATCACAGGGCACAGTGCATTATACCCGGCTGTGATAACAGCACACAGTGCATTATATCCGGCTGTGATAACAGCACACAGTGCATTATACCCGGCCATGATCACAGCGCACAGTGCATTATACCTGGCTGTGATCACAGCGCACAGTGCCTAACACCCAGCTGTAATTGCAGTGCAAATTGCATTTTTTCCGGCTGTGATCGCAGCGCACAGTGCATTATGCTTGGTTGTAATCACAAGGCACAGTGCATTATACCCGGCTGTGATCACAGGGCACAGTGCATTATACCCGGCTGTGATCACAGTGCACAGTGCATTATAACCGGCTGTGATCACAGGGCAAAGTGCATTATACCCGGCTGTGATCACAGTGCACAGTGCATTATACCCGGCTGTGATCACAGGGCACAGTGCATTATACCCGGCTGTGATCACAGAGCACAGTGAATTATACCCGGCTGTGAACACAGCGCACAAAGCAGTATATCCGGCTGTGATGACAGGGCACAGTGCATTATACCCGGCTGAGATCACAGCACACAGTGCATTATACCCGGCTGTGATGACAGGGCACAGTAAATTATACCCGGCTGTGATCACAGCGCACAGTGCCTTATACCCGGCAGTGATCAGAAGGCAGACTGCATTATACCCGGCGGTGATCACAGCGCACTGTGCATTATACCCCGCTGTGATCACAGCGCCTAATGCATTATACTCCTTTGTGATCACAGTACACAGTGCCTTATACCCGTCTGTGATAACCGCACACAGTGCATTATACTCGGCTGTGATCACAGCGCACAGTGCATTATACACAGCTGTGATCGCAGCGCAAATTGCATTATTCCCAGCTGTGATCGCAGCGCACAGTGCATTATACCCGGCTGTAATCACAGGGCACAGAGCATTATACCCGGCTGTGATCACAGGGCACAGTGCATTATACCTGGATGTGATCACAGCGCACAGTGCATTATACCCGGCTGTGATCACAGGGCACAGTGCATTATACCCAGCTGTGATCAAAGGGCACAGTGCATTATACCCAGCTGTGATCACAGCGCACATTGCATTATACCCGGCTGTGATCACAGCAGACAGTGCATTCTACCAGGCTGTGATCACAGCGCAAAGTGCATTATAACCGGCTGTGGTCACAGCGCACAGTGCATTATACCTGGCTGTGATCACAGCACACAGTGCATTAAACCCGGCAGTATTCACAGCACACAGTGCATTACACCCGGCTGTGATCACAGCGCACAGTGCATTATACCCGGCAGTGATCAGAGGGCAGAGTGCATTAAACCCGGCTGTGATCACAGCGCACTGTGCATTATACCCCGCTGTGATCACAGGGCACAGTGCATTATACCTGGCTGTGATCACAGCACACAGTGCATTATACCCGGCTGTGATGACAGGGCACAGTGCATTTTACCCGGCTGTGGTAACAGCACACAGTGCATAATACCCAGCTGTGATCACAGCGCACTGTGCATTATACTCGGCTGTGATGACAGGGCACAGTGCATTTTACCCGGCTGTGGTAACAGCACACAGTGCATTATATCCGGCTGTGATGACAGGGCACAGTGCATTATACCTGCCTGTGATCACAGGGTACAGTGCATTATACCCGGCTGTGATCACAGCACACAGTGCATTTTGCCGGCTGTGATCACAGGGCACAGTGCATTATACCCGGCTGTGGTCATAGGGCACAGTGCATTATATCCGGCTGTGATGACTGGGCACAGTGCATTATACCCGGCTGTGATGACAGGGCACAGTGCATTATACCCGGCTGTGATCACAGGGCACAGTGCATTATACTCGGCTGTGATCACAGCGCACAGTGCATTATACACGGCTGTGATGACAGGGCACAGCGCATTTTACCCGGCTGTGGAAACAGCACACAGTGCATTATATCCGGCTGTGATCGCAGTGCACAGTGCATTATACCCGGCTGTGATCACAGCGCACAGTGCATTATACCCGGCTGTGATCACAGCGCACAGTGCATTATACCCGGCTGTGATCACAGGGCACAGTGCATTTTACCCGGCTGTGATCACAGCACACAGTGCATTATACCCGGCTGTGATCACAGCGCACATTGCATTATACCCGGCTGTGGTCGCAGGGCACAGTGCATTTTACCAAGCTGCGATCAGAGCGCACAGTGCATTATACCCGGCTGTGATAACAGCACACAGTGCATTATACCCAGCTGTGATCACAGCGCACAGTGCATTATACCCGGCTGTGATCACAGCACACAGTGCATTATACCCGGCAGTGATCACAACGCACAGTGCATTATACCCGGCTGTGATAACAGCACACATTGCATTATACCTGCCTGTGATCACAGGGTACAGTGCATTATACCCGGCTGTGATCACAGCACACAGTGCATTTTGCCGGCTGTGATCACAGCAGACAGTGCATTATACCAAGCTGTGATCACAGCACACAATGCATTATACCCGACTGTGATCACAGCGCACAGTGCATCATACCCGGCTGTGATCACAGTAGACAGTGCATTATACCCGGCTGCGGTCACAGGGCATAGTGCATTAAACCTGGCTGTGATCACAGGGCACAGCGCATTATACCTGCCTGTGATCACAGGGTACAGTGCATTATACCCGGCTGTGATCACAGCACACAGTGCATTTTGCCGGCTGTGATCACAGGGCACAGTGCATTATACCCGGTTGTGGTCATAGGGCACAGTGCATTATATCCGGCTGTGATGACTGGGCACAGTGCATTATACCCGGCTGTGATGACAGGGCACAGTGCATTATACCCGGCTGTGATCACAGGGCACAGTGCATTATACTCGGCTGTGATCACAGCGCACAGTGCATTATACACGGCTGTGATGACAGGGCACAGTGCATTTTACCCGGCTGTGGTAACAGCACACAGTGCATTATATCCGGCTGTGATGACAGGGCACAGTGCATTATACCTGCCTGTGATCACAGGGTACAGTGCATTATACCCGGCTGTGATCACAGCACACAGTGCATTTTGCCGGCTGTGATCACAGGGCACAGTGCATTATACCCGGCTGTGGTCATAGGGCACAGTGCATTATATCCGGCTGTGATGACTGGGCACAGTGCATTATACCCGGCTGTGATGACAGGGCACAGTGCATTATACCCGGCTGTGATCACAGGGCACAGTGCATTATACTCGGCTGTGATCACAGCGCACAGTGCATTATACACGGCTGTGATGACAGGGCACAGTGCATTTTACCCGGCTGTGGTAACAGCACACAGAGCATTATATCCAGCTGTGATGACAGGGCACAGTGCATTATACCCGGCTGTGATCGCAGTGCACAGTGCATTATACCCGGCTGTGGTCACAGGGCACAGTGCATTATACCCGGCTGTGATCACAGCACACAGTGCATTATACCCGGCTGTGATCACAGCGCACAGTGCATTATACCCGGCTGTGATCACAGCGCACATTGCATTATACCCGGCTGTGGTCGCAGGGCACAGTGCATTTTACCAAGCTGCGATCAGAGCGCACAGTGCATTATACCCGGCTGTGATAACAGCACACAGTGCATTATACCCGGCTGTGATCACAGCGCAAAGTGCATTATACCCGGATGTGACCACAGGGCACAGTGCATTATACCCGGCTGTGATCACAGCGCACAGTGCATCATACCCGGATGTGACCACAGGGCACAGTGCATTATACCCGGCTGTGATCACAGGGCACAGGGCATTATACCTGGCTGTGATCACAGGGCACAGGGCTTTATACCTGGCTGTGATCACAGGGCACAGTGCATTATACCTGGCTGTGATCACAGGGCAAAGTGCATTATACCCGTCTGTGATCACAGGGCACAGCGCATTATACCTGTCTGTGATCACAGCACACAGTGCATTATACCCAGCTGTGATCACAGCGCACAGTGCATTTTGCCGGCTGTGATCACAGGGCACAGTGCATTATACCCGGCTGTGATCACAACACACAGTGCATTTTATCCGGCTGTGATGACTGGGCACAGTGCATTATACCTGACTGTGATCACAGGGCACAGTGCATTATACCTGGCTGTGATCACAGGGCACAGTGCATTTTACCTGACTGTGATCACAGGGCACAGTGCATCATACCTGTCTGTGATCACAGGGCACAGTGCATTATACCTGGCTGTGATCACAGGGGTACAGTGCATTATACCCGGCTGTGATCACAGCGCACAGTGCATTATACCGGGCTGTGGTCACAGCACACAGTGCATTTTACCCGGTTGTGATCACAGTGCACAGTGCATTATACCCGGCTGTAATCACAGCACACAGTGCATTATACCCGGCTGTGATCACAGCACACAGTGCATTATACCCGGCTGTGGTCACAGCACACAGTGCATTATACCCGGCTGTGGTCACAGCACACAGTGCATTATACCCGGCTGTGATCACAGCACACAGTGCATTATACCCGGCTGTGATCACAGGCATTATACCAGGCTGTGATCACAGCACACAGTGCATTATACCCGTCTGTGATCACAGCGCACAGTGCGTTATACCGGGCTGTGATCACAGCACACAGTGCATCAAATCCGGCTGTGATCTCAGCGCAAAGTGCATTATACCCCGCTGTGATCACAGTGCACAGTGCATTATACCCGGCTGTGATCACAGCGCACAGTGCATTATACCCGGCTGTGATCACAGCGCACAGTGCATTATACCCGGCTGTGATCACAACGCACAGTGCATTATACCCGGCTGTGATAACAGCACACATTGCATTATACCTGGCTGTGATCACAGGGCACAATGCATTATACCCGGCTGTGATCACAGCGCACAGTGCACTATAACCGGCTGTGTTGACAGGGCACAGTGAATTATACCCGGCTGTGATCAAAGTGCACAGTGCATCATACCTGGCTGTGATCACAGCGCACAGTGCATTATACCCGGCTGTGATTACAGGGCACAGTGCATTATACCCGGCTGTGATCACAGTGCACAGTGCATTATACCCGGCTGTGATCACAGTGCACAGTGCATCATACCTGGCTGTGATCACAGCGCACAGTGCATTATACCCGGCTGTGATCGCAGCGCACAGTGCATTATACCCGGCTGTGATCACAGTGCACAGTGCATTATGCCCGGCTGTGATAACAGCGCACAGTGCATTAATCCCGGGTGTGATCGCAGTGCACAGTGCATTATACCCGGCTGTGATCACATGCATTATACCCGGCTGTGATCACAGCACACAGTGCATTATACCCGTCTGTGATCACAGCGCACAGTGCGTTATACCCGGCTGTGATCACAGCACACAGTGCATAATATCCGGC